>BGPT01002621.1:350-11602 GCA_003297045.1 Symbiodinium sp. clade C Y103
AGTCCCAAATTTACTCCCAAATTTACTCTTTACTCCCTCGATTTACTCCCCCGGGGGAGTAAATTTACTCCCCGGACTAAATTTACTACTTTTGGATCTATCAGGTAAAACTCTTATTGAAAAGCTTTCAAAATCTTTTTGTTTTTGGCTTTGGCGTCGAGATCCGGTTTTGGAGCTGCAATTTCTGGCGCAATCATGTGTAAAAACGGTTCTGTGTAAGAGCTTCTCTGCGCTTGTTGTGTGTAAAAGCTTCTTTGTGTAAAAGTTTCTGTGTGTAAAAGCTTCTCTTTGTAAAAGGTTGCTGTGTGTAAAAGCCTCTGTGTGTAAAAGTTTGCTGTGTGTAAAAGCTTCTGTGTGTACAAGCTTGTCTGTGTGTACAAGCTTGTCTGNTCTGTGTGTAGAAGCTTCTGTGTGTAAAAGCTTCTGTGTGTAAAAGTCTGCTGTGTGTAACAGTTTGCTGTGTGTAAAAGCTTCTCTGTGTAAAAGCTTCTGTGCGTAAAAGCTTCTCTGTGTAAAAGCTTCTGCCTAAAAGCTTCTGTGTTTCAAAGCTTCTCTGTGTAAAAGCTTCTGTGTGTAAAAGTTTGCTGTGTGTAAAAGCTTCTGTGTGTACAAGCTTGTCTGTGTAAGAGCTTCTCTGTGTAAAAGCTTGCTGTGTGCAAAAGCTTCTCTGTGTAAAAGCTTCTGTGTGTAAAAGCTTCTCTGTGTAAAAGCTTCTGCCTAAAAGCTTCTGTGTTTCAAAGCTTCTCTGTGTAAAAGCTTCTGTGTGTAAAAGTTTGTTGTGTGTAAAAGGTTGCTGTGTGTAAAAGCTTCTCTGTGTAAAAGCCTCTCTGTGTAAAAGTTTGCTGTGTGTAGAAAGTTGCTGTGTGTAATTGCTCTGTGTGTGAGAGTTTCTGTGCAAAAGGTAGCTGTGTGTAAAAGCTTATTTGGGTAAAAGGTTGCTGTGTGTAAAAGCCTCTGTGTGTAAAAGTTTGCTGTGTGTAAAAGCTTCTGTGTGTACAAGCTTGTCTGTGTGTACAAGCTTGTCTGNGTAAAAGGTTGCTGTGTGTAAAAGCCTCTGTGTGTAAAAGTTTGCTGTGTGTAAAAGCTTCTGTGTGTACAAGCTTGTCTGTGTGTACAAGCTTGTCTGTGTAAGAGCTTCTGTGTGTAGAAGCTTCTGTGTGTAAAAGCTTCTGTGTGTAAAAGTCTGCTGTGTGTAACAGTTTGCTGTGTGTAAAAGCTTCTCTGTGTAAAAGCTTNTCTGTGTGTAGAAGCTTCTGTGTGTAAAAGCTTCTGTGTGTAAAAGTCTGCTGTGTGTAACAGTTTGCTGTGTGTAAAAGCTTCTCTGTGTAAAAGCTTGCTGTGTGTAAAGGTTCTGTGTGTAAAAGCTTCTGTGTGTAAAAGCTTCTCTGTGTGGAAGCCTCTGCATGCCAAAGCTTCTTTTTGGAGCAGGTCTTGGGCCAGAGAAGAGCCGAGATGATCTGAGAGTGCGCTGAAAAGAGCTGAGATGAGGTGAGAAGAGGTGACCAGAGCTGAGCTTAGCTGAGAAGATGCGAGAAAAGGTCGGAAGATGTGAGAAGAGGAGAGAAGAGATGAGAAGACATAAGATGAGCTGACATGAGCTGCGAAGAGCCGAGAGAAGTGGAGAAGAGTTGTGAAAATCTGAGAAGAGCTGAGACAAGCTGAGATGAGATGGCATGAGTTGAGACGACCTGACAGGAGAAGCGTGGTGANGAGAAGTGGAGAAGAGTTGTGAAAATCTGAGAAGAGCTGAGACAAGCTGAGATGAGATGGCATGAGTTGAGACGACCTGACAGGAGAAGCGTGGTGAAGGGCTGAGAAGAGGTGAGCTGAGACGAGCTGCGTAGAATGGAGAAGCTGAAAGAGAAGAGTTTAGATGAGCTGAGAAGAGATGAGACAAGTTTAGGTGACATGAGAAGAGATCAGAACAGATGTGATCAGAAGCAAGGGATGTCAAAAGCAAGGGATGTCAGAAGATTAGGGATGTCAGAAGACTAGGGATGTCAAGAGCAAAGGCATGATGNAGATGTGATCAGAAGCAAGGGATGTCAAAAGCAAGGGATGTCAGAAGATTAGGGATGTCAGAAGACTAGGGATGTCAAGAGCAAAGGCATGATGTCAGAGGACTAGGGATGTCAAGAGCAAAGGGATGTCAGAAGCCAAGGGATGTCAAAAGCAAGGGATGTCAAGAGCAAAGGGACGTCAGAAGCCAAGGGATGTCAAAAGCAAGGGATGTCAAGAGCAAAGGGATGTCAGAAGCCAAGGGATGTCAGAAGGACAGAAGCTTGACTGCCTTCTATAGGCCCAGCCTCTGTTCAGTTCTATAAGCTATAGGCGTGTCAATTTTTGAAACTTCCGACCCCGGCTTGCCCGGGAACTACTTGTATGTTTTGACTAACAAAAATGTAAATACCAGCGTTTTTTTTTGCATTCATCAAGGCCAACATTATTTTACTTCGAGTGATCCCCACCCTGGCACACTATTCTCCCATAGTTCCTGACATGTCATCTGGAAGTATATAATGGAATATATATATATATATATATTCTGAAGTTCTTTCTGTCATTTTTTCTTGACATTCTATCTGACATTCTGGCATTCTACCTGACATCCATTTTGACATACTTTCTGTCATACCTGGGCCCGACCACACATGCTGTGGGCTGCCTGCGCCAGCTCCAGACGATGTGAGCCACGCCTGGGCCCGAAAACCATATCGCCAGGCCGCCACACTGTGGGCACGATATCGCGCTGTGGGCTGCGCCTGTGGAAGGTGCCTGGAACGAGACACGTGCCAAAGAGAATGCCGAATATGCCAGAAAGAGTGCCAGAAAGAGTGCCCGAATGTATGCCAGAAAGTATGTCAGAATAGATGTCAGGTAGAATTAGAATGCCAGAAAGAATGTCAGATAGAATGTCAAGAATGTATGCCCACAGGAGTGAGTCAGGAGGCAGTCAGGAGACCCTCCCCTGGCAGGTGGGGAAACAGGTTCAAAAACGGCAAACGGCCAAATTCGGCGTCGTCGGAGGCAAAAACCTGTGTAAATAAATCAAAGTTTCAGCATCCAAGAGTGGCCAAAACACCTCTATTTAAAAGCCTTTGGCATTCCGCCGGCCCTCTGGCTGCTTTGCGGTAAAGACGGAATCTCAGGGTGTGATCCGATGTGTTTTTGAACCCAAGGTTTAAAGTTCAGCTAGAGCTTGGGCATGATTTTATTGGCAGTCGGAATATCGGTGAGAAAAGCTTGTGTTTCAAAGCTTTGCCGTGTAAAAGTTTTTGTGTGTAAAAGCTGCTGTGCGTAAAGGTTTGTGCGTGTAGAAACTGCTCTGTATAAAAGTTTGCGTGTATAAAAACTTCTGTGCGTGCAAAAGCTTCTGTGTGTAAAATAGCTTCTGTGTGTAAAAGCTTCTGTGTGTGAAAACTTCTGTGTGTAAAAGCTTCTGTTCGTCAAAGCTTTGGTGTGTGTGTGTGTGTAAAGCTAGACTAGAACTACTACGATGACGCCTGCGACAACGACGAGTACTACTACGACTACGACTACACTCCTGCTACTACGGCGACTACTGCTACTATTGCGACTACAACTACGACTACTACTAGGGTAGTAGGTAGTAGTAGGTAGTAGTACGATGTAGTAGGTAATGATATTGTTTTTTGTTCTTGTTCTTGGGTTTGTTCTGGTTTTTGTTTTTGTTCTTCTTTTTGTTCTTGGTATTGTTTTTGTTCCTGTTTTTTTCCTTGTTGGTGTTCTTCTTTTTGTTGTTCGTGTTGTCATAACTCTTCGCCCCTTCCGCGCTCCCCCTTGCGCAGCGGGGGTCGGCGGATATTTAACGAGAACCATAGTGGTTGGGTCACTCTGGCTTATCTTTAGTCTTGGCCCCAGGTCGGTTTTGTGATAACAATTGCTCCTGCAACTGCGCTCCCCCGTCCACTGGGCGAATGTGTTCCATCATCGACGAGGATGCTGCTACACGTTCCACGTGCCCTGAAAGGAAACAGTTGGGACCTTCCAGGCAATACACTTACGTGGCCCTGGTGGAAAAAACTCAAGATGCCTTGAACTCCCTTTCCTGTTGTCTTCATAGTTTCTTTTCTTGGTCCCCGGGAAAGTTCTGTATCATGTCCTTTGTGTCTCCTTTGGTCAGCTGCTGCACGTTTACGAGAAGAGTGATGGCGCAGAGCAGTGTCGGCTCGCCCGAACACATGCATGAGACCATGCTCATAGGTGGTGTGATCTTGTTAGTGTCCCTTGTGCTGATCGTATGTTGGAATGGGATCTACCTGCTCGGTCTTTGGGCCTTATTTCCGTACTATACGATGTTCAGAAAGGGGCGTTGGCCACATGCAGATCGAGCCATCCTTTTTTGTGTTGGCGAGATGGATTTTGGTTCCTACATTTTCCCCGTACAGGCGGCTGTTGGCAAAACCCCATGTTCCAGCATTGGAGAAGAACATAGGGATTTAGAGAAGTGCGAATAACTTGGCCTCAGCATGTGTCTATTAGCCAAAAATGGGATGCACGAGTTGTCGAACCATTTGGGTGATTTGTTATCCGTGAATCTAGAGATTTTGTGAAAATTCCATGGGCAATATTTTGGTTTTTGAAAGTTACAAGAAAACAATGGAAAACCACTAAATGTAGTGGTGTATCATCATTTTCTCAATTTAAATGCCATAAATTGGGTGACGGGGTGGTACCCGATTTTCAGACGCACCCAGGCGTCTTCAACCTTGCGCCAGTGAAAAGATCGGTCCACCCTGAGGTTGCCAAAACTATCTATTCCTTGAGGGGCCTCTTCAAGACTTTGGCCAAGCATCCCAACCTCCAGGACCTGAGAAATTCCAAACATATCCAATGGTTGGCAGAAAAACAGAGGGATAATTGCATTCCTTCATTTCAAAAGCAATGTGGTCCCATAGGTGAATTTTCTCAGTTGTTGGGGGCTTAATATAGAAATGATGGAGGGGAGCCCACCAGTTTACTTGAACCCCACTGGATGTTTTTCCATACTTTTCCCGCACATCATTGCAGGAACTAGTTTCCGACTGGATTCCTCGCATCACCAACGCTGATGCCATCGTTCTGACAGAAGTGGTGACTTTGTATGCTCTGGTGGGGATGGCAGAGTCGCAGTTCCACCAATCACCACCTGGTTTTCTGGTCTGTGTCCTCTTGATCCTGCTGGAGATTGCGGAAACTGCTTGGAGATTTCAATTCCTTTGTCATTTTCAGCCGTGTTTGGGAGGAGGATCACACATCCGACAAACATAAGGGGTACAATCAACAATACTGGGAATATCCGGCGATATCACCAACTCAATATTGGGAACAATATCTGATTAAATCTGATTGAATATGTTTGATGATTGATTGGTGGTTTCAAATAAGTTAGATATTTGATATTTTTTTAGCATCTTTTTCCATAACAATGGGATGATGAGCCCCAATGACAATATCAGGAAATCATATTCCTGTACAAAACTCGGCGCGACAGCCAGCGCTTCGCAAGCTTCGAATCCCTCTTTGCGGTTATACAGGACCTTCCTGAGTTTTTCTTCACTGCCTTTGTGAGTGTCTTTGGCAGCTGGAACCAATATGTCTTGTACACTTTGGTGAGCTCAACCATAGCTCTTCTGACCACCCTGGCTCGCTCATGTCGTCATGACAGCGTGATGAACGACCCCGCTGAATTGTGGGACCTGCTGCTGGAGGCCGGCCTTTGACGAGGATTGGAATGGAGTGAAGGTGCTCCAGCTCCACTATTTCAACTGCATATCAATTCGGAAGAGGCTGTCATGGCGCGGGGAGTGTGAGTTCTTGTCTTAGCTGGCACTTGCGATGCAGCACTTGGCGTTTGCATGTTGCAACTAATGCGCGCTGCAACTTATGCCATGCATTTTTCATGGAAGGGAAAAGTCACTGGGTTTGTGGAGCGAGACGCATGTGGATGCATGTTTTTTGCATAAGTCATTTTCTGATTTTTAGACTTCTTCAAATGCAGGGTCTATAAAACTCTTGGAAGAAAAACTACACTTGGAACATTTCGAGAGACATCCAGAATGAAATTTTGTTCAATCACTGAAATTTGAACAGTGATGATTGTAAGTGGTACAGTATCTCAAACATGTTTTGTGTCCAATGTTCTGCTTGTGTGACAGGAGGGTTTTACCAATGATTTGGCACAAAAACACATCAGGTCAATTATGATATTGATGGTACTTTGAACCGCATAGATGAACAGACAAAGAAACGTCAACCACGGCAAAAGGCTACAGTATGTATACAGTAATCATTTTGTATCATTTTGTTCGATTTACAAACGGATAGGAGATGTGAAAGTCACGATGGCTCTTGGGGGCCTATAGAGGCGTCATGTTTGCCCCCCCCACCCCCAAACAAATATGCCTCATGTGTGTTGCTGCGGTCCATGTTCGGGTTTTGGTATGATGGCATCTTACTTAATATATCAATATCAAAGAAACAAGTCATGCATTGTGTTATTTGCTTCCCATAAGCCCCAAAGAAGGAGATAACTACCTGTCACGTAATTAAACCAGTTCTGGGAAACAGCCCAGAGCATCAGACGCACCCAAGAAACAAGAAACACTAAGACTATATTAGCTTGAAATAGATTTGTGAACCGACAAACCTGAGCGTAAAGAAACGGACGGGAAAAAATGGATGACATCATTGGGGCGAACGCTTTGGTCGCCTATCAGGAACCTGTGTGAAGCCTGGAGAGACAATTCAGAAGTGTGGCAATGCAGCAGTGGCACAAAGACTGGATTAGTACCTAATAGATTGCTCGTGATGCACATTGTGACGGGACTAGTAATGTAGTATCGAACAATATCCCACACTGCGCTTGCATGAACTTCATGAACCTTTAGCACCAAAAAAGCCCAAGACTTGGAAACGGAAATTGATGGCAGCAGTCAGCAAAATATCAACATTGAAGGGCCGAAGAAATTGTTAATGTCTTACACCTGTCTTGTTTCAAACTTGATAAGCGATACAGGTTGGTGAATGATTTGAAATCCTTTGTTGGAAACCAACATGTCATTCAAAGACAAGAATCAAAGAAGTAGTGGCCGCTTTTGTTGGGCTGAAACCTGTGGATTTTTATCCGCCAGCTCAGACGGACGACAAATGATGGTCTGAGCATAGTATAAACCCTTGCTTTCCCAAAAGAATTCCCTTCTGAATGTTTCTGAAATACGATCCCAAGCTAGTCACCATTTTTTCTGCCCCACCAAACCATACCAAACCACCCTTTGAGGTGGGATCACAAGCAGTTGTTGAGCGTCTTCAGCGCTCGGGCACCCGGGTTCCTTTTGAACCTTTGCGAGGAAACCCGAGGGCGACGAAGATAGCGCCAGCATGCGCCAGCTGTGTCTGAAAATGGGGCGGTAACTAACGATAATAATATAGTGATGATGCGGGTATAAGATCAACCTTTTTTAATAGGGATATTAGTGGAGTGTATATATATAATTATAATTGTATATATCATGTTACATTAATGCACTATATTTATAATATAATATATATATATATATCAAAGTTATTGGAAATTATTAGAACAACCACTTTGATATTTGGGTGTGTCTGAGAATGTGGTATGCCCCGCAGTTTATCAATGCTTATGACAAAACCGTGATTGAGCAGTGGAATATCAGTGGATTTTGGGGTACCTTACTTTCAGACAGACCCACCTGGCACCCTACTGATCTGTGCTAACCATCAATCTAATTATTAGAACTGTTTGGGTATTTTTGGATCAACACCTGCAAGACATTCAATCTGTCATTTGATGTCATGTGAGTTCCAAGAGGTGTTCCAAGTAGATCTAGGGTTTGTCTCGAACAAAAGCGACCCCAAATCTACAGAGGAGACCCTTGAAGGAGACCCACTGCTTGGTCGCCTGGATTTCTTGCTTTGGAGCAGCAGTATGTGCGTCATGTGTGTCACGCGCGGAGAAGATTGATTGTGGTCCCAAGTCGAGATTTTACCACTCAATCTCGCGAAATATCACCGAAAACTTGGTTGCGCATCGCAACTGAGGCTCCAAATTATTTGGATACGGGAAACAACAAGGGGGCCTTTTTGAAGCTCACAAGGCCCTGAAGCCGCCTGGAGACGGGAACAAACATCTGCCAGTTCATGGTGTAGCTTTGGTAAAGGGAAACTCATTGCCATTGTTTTTTTGGAAAGGGAAAGGGACAGTTTTTATGGTTTCCTGTTTCTGATATCAAAACATGTGATTGCTATTTTCCATCTTACCTCGGATGAGACTCCCAACTGACTGGCATTTCTCAAAGGAGTTGAACCCACCAACCGGTAAAGTAACATTCGGTTGCGACAGAAATCTTGATTGGATCAAGCCAGAGTCTCAGGATTTTGTTCATTGTCTACATGTCTGAAAAGTTTGGGAAAAGCGTACGGCCTAAATCCACTTGTTAATTATGTCAGTTTCCCTCTTAAGTTATTACCATACATGTCTTTCATGATGTTCGAAATTGATTTACTGTATGAAGTGATCGTAAATCTGCCATTTCGCAACAGCTTTGGGGATATCCAATGGCAATTTCATTGGCTGGGAACGTGATGATTATCCTTGGGATTTTTGGGTAATCTCAACTTTGGATTAATGAACCTGGCTGCTAAAGGGTAGTGGGTTATCCCGAATAGTGATAAAGTACTATGAAGTTGGTATCACCCTCCATCAATCAAGTGGGGTTCATTTGTTCTGGGGGTTATCAATCCCAGATCAACCTTACCCTACAAGCTTAAAAGGTGGGCCCCCAAACGATAGCGAATTTGTGTTATGGTAGATATACAATATCTGTATAGTTGAGGTTTTATACACCAACAAACATAACTGGGGGCCCCACCTTCTACGTTTAATAAGTATCAATTTGAAGGTTTGTTAGTTTACATTCCCATGAAATATACCACTCTTATCCACATGAAATCCCATGAAATCCACCACAAGTGGTGAATCTATAGGGACTAGTAAAGACATCCCAACCTATGGAGGTTATGAACTCCCTTATCCATAAACCCAGTATGAAATGCGTACTTATTCCAATATACTACTACTGCCCATCATATTCCCAGTATACAATCATAGTTAGATAAGAAATACTAGTATCATTCACATATATATATATATATATATATATATATATATGCGGAAGCGGATGTGTGATTGGGGTTGAATATCAGGATGATATAGTTGTTAGGGATTCCACCCTCACTCCAAGGAAACACGCGCGAAGCGTCACCAGTTTTCCATCGATCTCACGCCACACGATCCACGCCAATGAAGGCGTCAAGGGNNNNTGGCAACAACAGGAAATGCATGGTGAATGCAATGGACCTTGGTGATTGCAGGACCTTAGGACAGGTTGGGATACATCCAAGCAATCATGCATTTTGTCACGCCCTCTTGCCAGCTTAGCCACGAGGTTCATATTCTAGGGCCTTCCGGCTGCACATCATTCACGCAAAACGACGTGTGAATGCCACATCGCTCTCTGAAGCTTTCCATCCAGATCGCTGCAAGAATCGGGCAAGATCCTTGCCAGGAGTAATCTTCTCGTCGGATGGGGTCACACCTACCTTAAATCCATACTTATCAACAAGCCATTTCAAGTACTTCTTACATTCAGCATCATGCTTTGCACGCTGAACCAACTGATCATATTGGAGATTGTCAGACTTATACTTTTCAGTCTCACAGAAGCACTTGCCCCACATTGCGACACTGTTGATGTCACTTGGAAAGGGAATGGACTCATTTTCACGGACTTCGTCCAAAGCACGGAGCGGTGGACTACGGCTCTCAATCCACGGTGCTGGAATGTTGTTCTCACCGAAGTGCAACTTATCCATNCTCATTTTCACGGACTTCGTCCAAAGCACGGAGCGGTGGACTACGGCTCTCAATCCACGGTGCTGGAATGTTGTTCTCACCGAAGTGCAACTTATCCATGAAGGCAGCTTCACTGAGTTCCTCTTGGCCAAGGGACACCTGATCCCATGAGGTAGCATCGTCATCATCCAGACGGCACTTTGAGGCATCACTCATAGAAGAGGGACCTGGCACTTGTTGCATCATCAAAGTGCGCATGTCTTGAAGGACAGTTGATCCTCCCACCCAGTAAGCTTTCGAACCAGGAGCACTGCGGAGCGTATTCATGATGTTGTGACTTTGTCCATGCTTGACGGCACGAATGAGCAGGCCTGAGGCGACAACGATCTCATGCTGGCTCAACGGACCATCGGTGACAGTTTCCACACGGGCTGTCTTGCTGGAACTCATCACGGGCAACGGTTGGGCCTTTTTGGAAAAAGGTCGATCGTGACACTTGGCGGCAAAACGGCTGCACTGATTCTTTCACTGCAACTGGCTCAAGTGGTTTACAGCTCGACTCCGTGTTGTGATTGGCTTTTCTGTCAAGTGAATTCAGGAACATCAAGGCTGTGCAGAAATTATCGACTTCACGATATGTGCCTATACAACAGACTATCTATTCCTTTTACGGGGATTATTTACCCTATACATGTCATGCATGAGGCACCCTTGCAGGATCACTGCGGTGACTGCTTTGGTGGCTGTTCAGGCGCATTCTTTTTCTTGGCAGTTTCCTTCCGTCCGGATTCTTCGCACAACTTGATTTGATNTCACTGCGGTGACTGCTTTGGTGGCTGTTCAGGCGCATTCTTTTTCTTGGCAGTTTCCTTCCGTCCGGATTCTTCGCACAACTTGATTTGATAGGTTCCTCCTTCGAGGATTTCAAAGAGTGGTCGCGTGTCTCCCTTCAGCTTTGTGAGAGCATCAGCTGCCATGCGAAGATTATTGACCCAGAAAGCTAGGATCCATTGGTTGGTCATAGTTTCACGAGCTATCGCATAGTCAATCATGAGTCTTCTTTCAACTGAAATGGACTGCGAACAACAGCTTCTAGTCACTGCATCATAGAAACCCTTGCTATCAATAACAAGTGCAGACGGTATGGAAGGCTTGCTTTCCCGAAATTCTCTAGGGCTCATTCCATGGAGGAGCNGTCACTGCATCATAGAAACCCTTGCTATCAATAACAAGTGCAGACGGTATGGAAGGCTTGCTTTCCCGAAATTCTCTAGGGCTCATTCCATGGAGGAGCTCACTCAGCAATGCTTGAAGAGATTCAATGGCATCCAAACCATTTTGACCAGCAAGAGTTTCGGCTGCAACGGAACTGCGA
>BGPT01002621.1:32908-79564 GCA_003297045.1 Symbiodinium sp. clade C Y103
TGAAAACCATGGAAAGAAGCAATGAAACACATTGAAAACAAAGATGAAGAGCGCACATGAGAGATTTTAGCTCCAAAATGTAGCAAATTGCATTTTTAGGTCCAAACTGCTGCAAAAAGCAAGGAAAAGTGCCCCAGACGGAAAAACACACAAAATTCCAAAAAAAAAACACACAAAATTCCTAAAAAAAATCCGGGCCNAAACTGCTGCAAAAAGCAAGGAAAAGTGCCCCAGACGGAAAAACACACAAAATTCCAAAAAAAAAACACACAAAATTCCTAAAAAAAATCCGGGCCCTTTTGCTATCATCTACCCGTCCATCATTTCCCTTTGTTTATCCATCTAGCCAACATAGACCCATCATTCGATTACAAATTTTTGATGGATACATATGCCCGTTGAAAAAAAACAAAACGATGTCTGACGTCTCAATGATGCCCGTTTGACCCCCATTGGGGCGCCCTGGATGGGATCATTTTGACCATGGCATGGCTCCTGCTTTTCCATGTAGATCCCCAGAAGTACACAAATATGTAGAAATATATCATTTCCCCATGGCATCCCCTGTATATGTACAATGTTCTAATATTATATTATATGTTATATGTATTGTATATCAAAATGTGTTTATTTCCCGTGGTGTAGACATGGGGAATCGTCGAATCATCTCCTAAAATGTCAATTATGCTTTGATTTTGAGAAATGATCTAGGACACAACAAATGCAAGTCCTCACTGAGACTCTGTTTTTGGTGTTCCGAACCGTCCCCGAATTTGGCGGGTTTTGGCAATGGCACATGGTAGCAGAACAGTATGGTCTCTGGCCGAATTCTACGGCAATGACTATGACGTTACCATCAATGACGATTAGTTCTGCAAATCGTCCCCAAATGATGAACAACTGGAGGTTATATAAAGTATTCCCATTAAACCTAATTCACCATATTTCAGTTGAACATCCCAAATGGTTGATGGTTAGATCATGTTAAATCCCCACTTCTCATGGTGAATTCACAATTATTGATGGTGAAATATCCATTGTTGATGGTGAAAACCCAGAGCTTGAGTGTGAATTCACCATTTCTGATGGCGACAGATCCATTTTTGATGAATCATCACTTTTGATGGTGAAATCTCGATTTCTCATGGTTGGATCACCATTTTTGATGGTTAAATATGTGAAATCCATCATTCTTCATGCTGAACTCAAAAAATTTTTCATGGTAGAATCGGCATCCAAAACCGAGGAAACAGTCGATCACCTACCAGGAGATTACGCAGAAATCGCCGCAGCTCCCGCAGTACCTGGGCGGTTGGCGTCGCCCGCGCTAGGGCACCTGGCAGATCAGCACCTGGCATTTTTTTGGGGGAGGTGAGGTGCTACAAAAAAAAAACGCATGGACCTGCAGTTTGGGCAGTTTTTTTTTCTTCCGGACTTGCGTTTTGAATATACTTGGACTGTTTTTTTTGAAATCGGATCGGATAGTTGGCAAAGATTGGAAGGGTGGGAAGAATTTGGATATCCCCGACATGTGATTTGCCAGACCTGTAGCCACTTTTTGTGGCCAGATATTTGCAGACGGTGCCCCTGCATTGCCGAGTGTGAGGAAGAACCCACAGATTACTTGCCATCAGCAGACATGTTGGTTCTGTGGGGTATAGAACCTGGATCTTGAGGCTCCAGTAACCAGGGACCATGCACTTTTCATCAATTCCCAGTTTTTGTTTTTCCCTGTGAAGTTCTTCCGACGCATTGACAGTTTGGGAGGGGGCTTTGGAAAGCTCCAGTCTCACATGGGCTTCTAATAGGGAAGCATCTTCTGGTTGCTGGACAATGAGAGAAGACCATAGAAGACCTATTTGGATAAATGGCATCCCAACTCCCATGATGCGAGGAGTAGATTGTTTTGCTGGGGGATTACCGGTGCTTTCAATTACGTTTGGTCAGTTTCCGTCCCGGTTTGGGATGGTTTGTGTTGTAGCGGATGTCATCAGCAACCAGTAGAAACATCAGATATCACATGGATTGACAAATGTCGCTGTGCTGTGGCTCGCTGCGGTTGAAACGTAAGGTTTGGTGTCTTGAACTGTTGGACATGAATGGCCATGAGACAAGATACTAGTTGTCTCAAGCAGTCGACAGTTGTAGAGATTGTAGGGCTCTTTAGTTCGTATCAATTACACCTAATTATATACTATATACTATATACCCCCACAGTGTCACTTGGGTCGCAATGTTGCAATCACCAGAACTAGGCGCTTACCATTTTGGCAATCGAACATTGCAATGGAGAATCGGCCATTTAGTTCGATGATTTTCCAAGCTAAAGACCTTCATTTTGATTGGGGATTTCCCTGCCAGCCATGATGGATTGCACCGACGGGTCCGTAGTAATCATCATTGGTTCCAGTAAATCTCCATATTTGTTGGTTATGTCACATGTCAAGTTATATCCCCATGTGTGTTGGTTAAATATATAATTAACAATTTAACTTGGAAGCCATCCGTATACCACCTGCCAGATCCAGCTGCGTCGTTGGCTGCAGAGCATTGGTGCGGGGACCGAAGAGATCTCAGGGGCCAGGATGGGCATGGGCCAGCGAAGTGGTGGGGCAAATGACTTATAATTGATTATAGTTGTATGAAATTATATGATGTGGTGTGGCCCGAAAGTGGAAAAGTAATCTGCTGAGACATCATAGGTCACTCCGTGAGACATCAGTGACACTCATGAGTTACATGTATGTAGCATGCAGGCAGAGGATCATTGGGTCCGGTTTGGATGTGCAGAAGCCCCCACCAAAGCGCACATGCCAAAATAGCTGTTCACTGTCATGTCTCTTGACCGTTGATATGTTGATATCATCACTGTCATTATGTCTCATCATTGCCATTGCTGAAATATGTTACCCTCTGGTTATTTAACATAGCCATGGAAAATCTCTGTAAATGGAGGTTTCTAGCTGGGAAAATCATCCAAAATTAGCCAGCTATTCCATGGCTATGTTAGATAACCAGATGGTATGTCGTGGACATCTCACGTTTGTTGCCACCACACTCCCTGTCCCATCCCCATGGCCCGGGCACGTCCTGGAGGGATACATCCCCTATTGCACCATGGTTGCTGGAGCTGTTTAACTATTAAGGATGAAGGGAATGGAAGGGATTGCTCACATGAATTGTGTTCTTCTTCTTCATATAGGTTTGGGTCACAACTGGTATCCCAACACATTGGATGCTTAGTACAGACCCCCTACTGTACCCTGTCCGCCAAATCTATCCAAATCTCTGTTTCAGTTGGCCACGTTTGCGAAACCTTGCCTGTTTTCCTAAGGAGTCAAGCACACGCCAAACATCTACATGTCCAACGAGGACGGATATGCCCCTGAAGAGTTTTCAACAGCCGCATGTTGGTAGCTGTGGTTTTGCAGATGGTCGAGATTGAACATGTTTATACATACGTACTGTACTTACTTTACCTACAGTTATGGCCCTGTACCAGTAATAGGTCAGCTATAACCCCATTTATGCAATGATAACCTCATTTAGAACTATTTGTAGCATTTTAATTTTGTAAGCATTTATGACTGGTAAAGGGCTTTGACTGTGATACCTAATCAAGCTAGTGTTCAGCAAGTGCAACGGAGTCAAAGTCTGGGATCTTTCAAAGTCACAACCCACGAGGATCATGGAAGTTGTTTACCCACCGGTAATAACGTGGCTAGCTGGGCAATTTCCGATCAAAATGGAGGTTTTAATGAGAAATCATCGAACTAAATGAGGGGTTGTTCATTGTCATGTTTGACTATCGTAGGGTATTTTCTTAGGAATTGGCTGAAGAAAATCAAAGCTCGTTGTATTGATGATGTATCGATCTTGCAGTGTAAAAGAAAAAGGAATCCAGAAACTGACCACTTTCCAATTTGGAGGATAATCAACGGACATACAAAACCTGTTCTTTGACTAGGTGATCATTTATAATGTGGTGGACCTGCCCATAGCAGCGATAGCATTCCAATTGCCACTAGACAGTGTGAACTATCCAGACCACGGCCAAAACAAATTGGAACCTATAATTGAGCCAATTCCGCACTAAGGCATTAATCACAAAGGGATTCCAATTACCATTAATTGAGCGTACTTGACTGCGGAATGTGGATGCCTTAGTGCCTTGATTCGATCCTTCGCAGGATCCCAAGATTTTGTCACACCTTGAGGGCCACGCCACCTTTGTGGTCCCGGCAACGGTTGCGGATGTGTCAAAAGCTACAGTATGAATTTACCATGAGGAAATCACCATCCCTTGAGCAGCTATGACGAAAAGGTACCGGGCATGTACCGGGGTTTTGACCCATAACCACATTTTGAAACTGGAAACCCCCAATTAAAAAATTGAAAAAGTGGAAAGATCATCCCAGTTTGCTTTTGATGTTCGACTGTTTGAGCGCAGAATGATCCCTTGGCAATTTTGTCCCATGGAAAATGACTTTAAGTAGATGTGGGGTTATCAGAGGGTCCTCCAGCAACATAGCTACAGCTATGGAAAAGGCCAGCATGTGTAGATCATTTCGAAGGGAAAAGCCATGGAATTTCAGGTTAAACAGAGCTTTATTTGGGTTTGTTTGCAAATATCCCAAAATCCATTGCTTGGTTTTGATAATGCTATATTATTATCCATGGTTTCCCATGAAATTCCATTAAAACCCCATCAACAATTCCAGGAAAATCGCATGAAAGCATCATTTTTGTGGTTCAAATCCCCCATTTTCAGACATACACAAATCATCACAAATCATGTATAATATAGTTGTTAAATCCCATGCCCAATATATCCCATGATATATCCCTGCTGTTGTTGATACCCCCATCATATCCGTCAGGGTATCGCCCATTTCGACACGGCCAGGTGGTAAAGCCCAGTCACATGACGGAGAGCGAACATGTCGTGGTGGTGCGTGAGGTGTCGCAGTAGACAGGAGGGAGAACTCGCAGCCATGGGTCAGCGAAATCTGGGGTATTACCGTGGGAAAATATGGGAAAATCATCGGAAATCATGGAAAATATGGGAAATATCACGGGAAACTGTGGGAAAATCTATTCAGGTTACCAACATATCAATCCAAATATGAGGGAAATCTAGAGAACATATGGAAAACCATAGGGGAATGCACTAAAATATGGAGGTTTTATAGCTGGGATTTCACCCAAATATCATGGAGTCGCTGAGTTGAGAAATCCACCATGACTGGGGAATCGATTCAGGGAATATGTCTTCTATGCTTTTGAAGCCTGGTTAAGCAACTCCAGGTCTATTTTCTGCTTGGTGGTGTCGAATGTGTCTTTTTGCTCGTTTAGGAAATCTTGCATAACTCTTTAGTGGAATAAGTGCTTGGTGTAGTTTCAACCATTTTTGTCACCCACCTTTTGGATGATGAATCCCAATGACTATGCAATTATGTAAAAGTTTCTCCTCCCATGGGGATTGAAACCAGCGACCCGATTTAATGTCAAGAAAAAGTAGGCAGAAATCATTAGAGTATTCTAAGATCACAATGTAAGACCTCCGATGGGACTTGACTAGTTTCTCATGGATTCTGATTTCATTGCCATTCATTGCAGGATTGCAGGATTGCAGGAGTGGGTTTGCATAGAGGGTGATATAAATGCCACTCAAAATTGAGAGGAAGATGTGGTAAGTGAACATCCAAAAAACGAACTCCGGTCCATTTGTATACACCTTTTGGATCTTCATGCACACGTCGCTCCAAAAAAAAGGGGATCCCAAAGTCCCACAGCATCGTTGTCCTCCATCGAACATTGCTTGAAAGGGGCGATTGATCCCCTAGTTCTGGGTAGACCCTCCATCGAATCTTCTCTAGAAAATATCCCGCATGATGTGTTTATCAAATCTCCCAACTCCCATGATATCCCCAAGAAACTCTAGCTATGGGGGCCATCTCATTGGTGTCTCAGGGGCGCTATGTCTTTGATGTCTTCTCCCAGGGAAAACTACAAGGTGGAAAACGTGGGGTTACGTTCGGTGGCTTCAAGCATCAGCACTTAGACCAAATCACAAGAAAGTTGAGTATGTATATATAGTGGGAAAACCTCGGATGGCTAGTTTCATATAGTTTCATTGTTTATTGTGAGTGGGAGAATCTATACCCGTTGTCTGTTGAATATATGTCAGATTCGTCATGCAAACTGCAGCTATGAAACACCCCCCAGATCAGGATCTGTTGCCTAGTAGCCTAGGGTTCCCCCCTCGAAAACTCCAGCAAGTTGAAGGTGCTGAACATTGATCCATCTATTGATGTAATTTTGGATTTGCTGAGTCGGTGCTTTGTTATTTTCCCGTTTCGAAGTCCGCTACTTGGGAATTTATAGGTAACATGTTTTATTTGATTTATTTCGATGTTTATGTGTTTGCACCAAACACGTAGATTTGTACAACCGTTAAATGTGTACATCATTGAAAGATTGAAGTTGTCGTCATTGCACTTTATCCCCATGGTCCCCATCGCTTGTTGCAGAGCAGCTCCCAGAGTAGTCCACAACAGAAATGACTCAACATTGTCCCCCACAAAGCAAGCACAAGCAGATGGTGTATGCTACTTGGATGTATTTGGTTTGGCTGTTTCATATGTATTCGACCTTATCTGGGATACCCTCTGGTAAACTAACAGTTTGCTATTGAAAATTGCCATTGAAATAGAGGATTTTCCCATCAAAAAAATGGTGATTTTTGATAGTTGTGTTAGTTCGCCAGAGGGTAATGATTCTAATGATGTTTATCAAACCCACCAACAATACGTGGAATTCCAGTAGGATCCATCCAACGACGATCCCCATGGATTGCTGGCTGGACTGGCTGGGAAACCAGCAATGAAACGTTTATATCATATACCCTCTGGTTATGACTAACATAGCCATGGAATAGGTGCCTAATTTTGGATGATTTTCCCAGCTATAAACCTCCATTTAGTGCGGGGAATTCCAGATGCCTATATATATATTATCATATATTCAGGACACATCACTTGAGTTCAAACAACAACTGTGGAACTTTAGATGATTTACCCTCTGGACATCAACCACGGCTTGCTGGAAGATTGACCATTTAGTTCGTTGATTTTCCCAGCTGTACACCTCCATTTGGTTCGCGGATTTCCCAGCCATGTTTGATGACACCAGAGAGTAAGCATCGCCAGGTGTGAAGGGCCAGCTGGTGGACAAGGCCGGCACTTTCAGCAGTTTTATATCGGGGGTTCAATACTAAAATAGTCTTAAGTTTGGATGACTTGGGGTATCCCCATGACTTAGGAAACCTCCATTTTCTTATTGGCTTCCCTAGTTTTGTTTGGCTTTTGACATCGGAACTTGTACATGGTGCTGATGCTTGACCCCACCAAGCATCAAAATGAGCTCAACAAGATTTAAATTCGTCTTCTGATATATTCCCCTGTATAAATTCCCCATAGATTCCCCATCCCCATAGATTCCCCTATATATTCTCCACAGATTCCCCATAGATGCCCATGTTTGCTTGACATGCTTGACCATGGCCATGGCCATGGCCAGTCCCAGTTTCTGTTGAGGAGCAACTGCAAGCGATGGTCTTAGATGCCTGGAATCAGTTGAGACCCTCAGGGGGGAGCCATGGCATGGGCCCAGGGATGGATGGAACCTCTTGTTGGCCCCGTAGATGGTAAAAGTTCGGGAAATCCTGGAACTATGAGGTAGAAATTCATCAAACTGTCGACGTATCTCATTCTGGTTTCACACTTTGCGGCATCTGAAACTTTAAGGCCAGAATCAGTTCCCAAGAAAATGAAGATCTTTGAATCTTTGAAGGCCGCTTTTGGGATGCTTTTGGTGTTTCGAATTCTTAGAGTCTTAGAGGACATTCAATATATGCAAGCCATCTGATATTCTTGGCATTTTTCACACTCAAATCACCTATTAAGGTCAAAAAAGTGACGTGAAACCCACCTTGCTTGGTGTGGTGTGCTGTATTCAGTATCATAACATGACAAAACATGACAAAGCATGTTGGTTTGTCTGGAGATTGGGTACCCCTTCAACATCATCCCTATCAATCGGTCGATTCGGAAATATGATCCTTCCATTTTCAGACACATCTTCCGTAACAAAGATCCAATGACAACGACGGCCTTTCACGTGTCATCAATTGCTCCAGGAGTGCCTTCTCTTGGGAGTGCCAGGCAGCTGGGGATCCCAGCAGGTCCATCAGCAACTGGGCATGCCGAGAGATTGGATAGATACGCTTGAGATTTCAATCTACATATTCATAGATAAACAGCAAAAAATCTTGTGGTGGCCACATGACATAGGTCTCTTATCATCATAAGAAGTGAACAAATAAACACATGTTGTACCATTGTTAAAACAATTATCACCAAATACTACTGCTGCCATTGTTGTTCAATCAATGCACTGCACAGCGGACACAGGTCCTAGCTGCGCGGCCCGGTGTCATCGTTGGGGAAACTCAGGAAAAGATCCAGAAAAGGTGGGAAAATCTTAGGAGAAGGCAGGAGAAGGCATCCTTTTCTTGGGGCATATATGTAACCAACAAAAACTGGTGACTTCAGGGTATTTAATCCAGAAACATGGTTAGTTGATAACTTAGCTGGTGGATAAGTCTATTGATCAATATACTGTATATCGATATATAATATATGGGATATGATAACATAACTTGTTCATGATTTTATTGTATTATATATGAAGTGAGGTTAACTATGGTTAAGTGCTATTTTCATACACGAATATAAATGGTGACTTTTAAGGATCTGAAACCATCCAATGTTGAGGGTTAATGATGTTGAGCCAACGCTTTTGTCGAAGTCATCCGCCAAAGGGTCGATACAGAGACGGTTGCACCATGGAAAGTCGCCGCGGTTTTCCATTTTTCGACACGGCTGAAGGGTGTGTTGAAGGCGAAGACCAGGATGATGTAGTGCGTGTTTTTCTATTGGAGAAGTACATGCACGGACAAGTCCTATCTTCATTATCTTCTATACCATGATGCATATGAATTGCATATGATATAATTAATATGATATATATATATATATATAATTATATATACACACTTTTGTAGATAGAAATGAACAGATTACCTAAGAGCATCGGCTCTGCGGGCTTACTCCTATTCCCAGAAACGCTTAGCCGCGCCATGATAGGAACGTGTGGCTCAACGGCCTTTAATGTCGTCAGTCGATACTCGTTTGTGCTGATTTTTATGTTTTAGGATTTTTTTATGATCACTTATTTTATATTAATTGTAATATACAAGATATTCATTTAATCCCTCTAATGTTCATTAAATCTTTATTTGCGTGGGTTAGATGAAAGCCTCCAGTTCAACGGCCGATCCCATCCTATTTTGTCCAGCATCCTCTTCAGCTTGGCTGCTCCATGGTTTCCTGTCGGCTCCCTTGCAGGAACCCCCCCAAATGGAGCAGTGGACGACCATTTTAATCACAAACAAATTAGGATTAGGATTAGGTTCAGTTTAACAAACTCATAACTCATAATAAGTTATGAATGTTCAGATGTGTACTTTTCATTACTTTTCTGCATCATCTTTGCATCTGCTTCGTTTTTTCCCAAGGGCAGACCCATTATCTGACCCAGGTAGAACACCTCGTCACGGCCCGACTGGACACCAGCAGCGCCAAACGACGGGTGGAGGAGGTGTGGCTGGGTAGAAACTAATCCTTTAGTTGTTTGCTATCAATGGATAACAGATGATCATAGCTTAATAACCAGCAACAGATCATGTTTTTGTGGGCTAAGATTGATCGTTTAATAGAACTTCACCATGGAAATATTGATGACACCCCGTCATTTACCCATCATTTGAGGGGATTTACTGGTATTCAATGGGGACATAATGACATAATGATGCTCAAACGATGATAAACCCCTCCTGGGATGTGCAGTCCAGTAAATGTTTTTATAAGCCCTATATACAGTTGTATAGCTGGTGATGTCTCATCTGCAACTAGGGTAGAATATGATCTCTCGTCCACTTATAACTAGAACTGCACTCCCAAGTAGTAAACCCTGACCTGTCGAGATTATTGAAAACCATATGCTGCAATACGCTCAATGTATGGTGTATTTACCATTGTTCATCTACATAACTGGGTCACGTTTGGGATAAATATTGGTCATTGTTCTATAATGTTCTATACATGAATATACATGAGCATTTGCGGTGGTTTAACTTATCTGAATACTGAATATATTGATCTGTAGATATGGAAACACTCTTTACGTTTCCGTTCCGAAAATGATCTACATTTCTTTGAGGTTCTCCATAAGAATATAGATGGTACCAGTCAACTGTTTTTGTTATCTTCCGTCTCTTGACAAAATCTACGGACTACCAGTACCATGGATTTTAAGAGCTCACCTACCGGAATGGGGGTCACAGAAGAATCCTTGGTTGGTGGCTTTTTATTTATAACATTTTATAACTATAAACCGGAGCGGGAGAGGCAATCACCTCATGCTATGTAGCCTGGTGATGCGTCCACGGTCACAAAGGGACCAGGCCAGTTATGTGTCAGCAACAGGTATACCCCGTGGTACACTAAAAATAGCTCTGGGGCTATGGAAAATCACCCTGTCTAATGTTGTAAAACAATAATAAACCACCAATTTTGGAATGGTTTATACCACCTATTTATGGTGATTTTGGGGATGGTTTATTATTGTTTTACCAACATTAGTGGGTAAATCAACTGTACATGGCTATTTTCCATAGCTATGTTGGCCAGATGGCAGGTGATTCAATCCTGATTTGACATGCGGCGAGAGAAGTATGAAACATTGACCAACTGTTTGATGTATAAAAGAAAATGCAGGATATTCGCGTCTAGTAATAAGTGCATGGAGAAAGTTCGCTATCTTGCCATCAATACTCATAGCTTATCTATTCCCCCGGATCCCAATCAACTAGAAACAGCAGGTAGTGACCTTTCTTCAACGTGGTGCACCCCGAGTTGTAAGTTTGAGTATAAACCCCAGTCACTCTTGAAAACACAAAGATTTATATACCCGCTGGTAATTGAAGATAGGTACGACAGACGATTGATCATTTCCAATTGAAAGATGTTTCCAGCTATGGAAAATGGCCATAGAAATAGTGGATTTTCCCATTAAAAATTGTGATGTTCAATAGCTATGTTTAAATTACCAGAGGGGATGTACAACATATATCTACCATAAACCCTAGCGATTTCGCTCCCTCGGGACACTACTGAGCCAGGCCCGAGTCCATGTGGTTTGGGGTCGCGCCATGGCGCTGGTTCCTTTGCTCCGGAGCGGGAGATGACGGGAGAAGCCCTTCGCGGATGTCTTGAGCATTTGTCAAACGACTCAAACATAATCGTGGAACAGTCAAGTTGACCAAGAATGGATGATTTGAATTGATGAATAATGATTTGACCTTAGAATGGATTAAGATTGCAGTTGTTGCCGAGAAAAAATAAGGATGTATCCAAGACACAATTGCCAACAAACATGTGGTTCCCAAGGAATATATGGTCACATTGGTCAATGAAAGCAAGAAACTCGAAGCATTGTGTTTTTTGACATCAACTATGAAATATGAATATATATACGTATATATATATATATATTGTTTAGGTGAGTTTAGCATATTCACATGAAGCTGGTTTTCCCTGCTTTGGCCCCTGATTCTTGAATCACTGACCTAGTGCTAAGGACCCTAAGAATCACACGTTGATTTTCTTGGGAAGTCGTGGATTTCAATGGTACACCAGGGTCACCTCTGAGATTCAGAAAGTCTAGTGATTATCAATTGTCCACCAAATAATTTGTGAAACTTATGAAACTCAGCAACATAAACATCCGTTTGGATTATCTAAATAACATTCAAATAGCCATTGTCATGAGAGTTGTCCTTAACATGTATACAGATTAATATAGGGACTTTTGTTTTAATGCTTTATTGGGCTATATGAATGTCCTTAACATATAAATATATATATATATATATTATGATATCTTTAGATGCCTAGATGGCACCAAACTTTCGGAAACAGATCCGCCGTCAGATCCTCGGTTTTCCCGAGGAATGGGCTGTGAACCGGTGGGGGAGCCCCAGCTGGACCAGATCCCGCCATGGCTCGAAATGATCCATGGAATCCATCGGTAAATCCGCTGAGGAATTGGAACCCCCAACACTGAGCATGCTGATGAGCACTGGGAAGAACTAATGCCAACCTGGGGACCTTGGCTGGCCATGCGAAAAAGCCGCCAGGGTTGGAAGCATTTTGTTCTTCTCGCATATTGACGACGTTGGTAGGCAGGGTGGTGGGGAGTGATGAAGGGTCGATGAAGGGTCGATGAAGGTTTGATGAAGGGTTGATGAAGGGTTGATGAAGGGTTGATAAGCGTTGATATCCCCACTTGTGTTGCCGTGGTCTGTTTCTGTTGGCTGTTTCCATCCCCACAAATAATGAACGAACCCCAAGAAGCACCGGTTCAGCACTTAGTGGATATTACCATAATTCATTTGATGTGTGGGCCCGAAACATGGTGATATGTGTTAACAGCTTGATGGAACCCCAACAAAAGATGCCAGTTTGGATATCATCCCCATCAGTAAGCAACAGCATGAAATTAAAATGCCAGGTTGGTTGGTCAGACTGTGATAGACCTCTCAGAAATAAATTCCAATGTTTTGGTCCCCAGAACACATGCCACACATTCCAATTTTCCTTGGTATTTCTTCGTTACAACAACCCCCCAAAAGATATATTCTGTGAATTCCTACTAAGTTATACATGGTAGATTAAAGCTATTTGCCTGTATCTTAGTAACAGGGGTTACCTGTGGGATCCACCCTTGGTGCCATTTTTTTCCATCCCCACTGACTTGCCATAGATCGGTGGGATTCGTTCACCATCCCCGAGAGGTTTATGGCATGGTGTGAATGCCACACTGGCATCAATGACCCCTGCTTCATGACTGTTGATTCTACCGAGTTATATTATCAAATATTCACAATGATCATTTATCCGATCCATATCCGATCCATGTTCGATCCATAGTTATTCTTGAAAACCCATTAAATATGAACGAATGAATATGAATTACCATGACCAAACATGACTAAATGGCAATAAACCATATTATTCATGATATGACCATTATTCATGGTATTGGTATTGGATGGTATTGGTTTGAATAAAATGACTTTGGTCATGGTCATGGCAGTTGGTCGCGCCAGGTGGTCGCTGACCTGTGACTCCATTTGGGCCACTCATCTAGGCCGACGGGATCACTGTCCACTGGACCCACTGGGTGGATGGTCAAGGGTTACCCTGAAAGATCACCTGGGAGATGAGTATTCTATGAGTTGTGGTTGTTGTTGTTGTTGTTGTTGTTGTTGTTGTTGTTGTTGTTGTTGTTGTTGTTGTTGTTGTTGTTGTTTTCCATGTTGTTTTCCATGTTGTTTTCCATGTTGTTTTCCATGTTGTTTTTACATGTACATGTATAGTTTTGTATATATCTAGTCTATATACTTTGCAATGCATTTTTGTGTAATTTTGTTGATTCCAAGTTACTCGTAGTCCTTAATGAGCTTCTGAGACTGTTTGATCAGTTGGAATTGCAGTCTGAAGTCCACCGAAAATCATGGCATTCGAGCCTCCAGATGGCTGCTGAGGTGAGGCCGTGATCAATGACCCGGATCTGTGGGTCGATATGGTGAAGGTTGGGACTGGAGTAAGTTGGGGTCTCAGGTATGGGAAGTGTTCGCAGATTATAGTGGATCAAACATCTACCTCAGTTGATCCATGAGAGTTAGATCCTGATTGATTGGTTCATTTGTTGGACTTATACCAACTAATTGTGGATTATGACAACCCATAGTAGGAACCTATCAACCAGTATAGTGAGATGGGTTCGATTTGAATGGATCCAGTACGACCAACTATGTGATCCCTTCAAACCGAGTTTTCTCAATGCTGCGGTGTGTTTTTACCTGTCCAGACCTGTTTGAGGGATACTAGGTCAATATCGGTGTGCGATGGGGTTGTCAAACAGTTTTCCTTTCCAGCATGGTTCTATGACAATGAAGATGTTTTTGTTTAATATATTTAAGAGATACATCTCGTAGGGAAAGCTAGGTCAACCGTTCATTTATACCCCCTGGTTGGTTCAATTGCATCTTGCATATCATGGGGTTACTTCCTGAAATCGAGTACTTAGATAATGAGGAGCTGTGGATCTCATTTTTTCAGGGCTGCCTTGATCCCCAAGAATTCTCGAGTCAGGAATCGTCCCTTCGGTTCCATGGTCCACTTCCTGCCTTCAGTTCCAAGAAACTTCACATGTCCAGGTGAAATAGCATCGCAATCACCCAACCATCGAGAGAAATTTCCCATACTATTGGGGGTTCCCAATGGTTCCCATAGGTCCCTCCAATTTTCACAGCGAAAACATCCCCTGCTTTTCTCCGCAGAACGTGTGCATGGCCAAAGTTCTGGCGGTGGCCGAACGTGTGGCCTCTGCGGCTCACGTGGACCATCTGCGTTCCGCTCCAAGCGGATGGAGGATGGAGAACGGCGCTGGTGGATATGGGAGGAGGTTAAGGAGTCAAAACAGGAGTAGCCTCTGGTAAATCAACAGAACTATCGAAGAAATGCTGGTTAAATCATCAGGAAATGATGATTTCATGGGACTTAATGGGGATTTACCCTTCAGTAAACTAACAGTTTGCCATGGACAATTTCAATTTTAATGGGTAAATCAACTATGTCTATGTTATATGTCTATGACCATGGATTCAATAGCTATGTTAAATTTCCAGAGGGTATGTCATATTTCTGTCTTGGCAACTAGATTTTTCGAAAATTGATTATACTATACTATATATAATAGATTCTGAGATTCTGCTGGATGTTACTGAAAGATATGTGTGTGTGTGTGTGTCTGTGTGGTCTTAAATTCATTGATAAATAAACATGATTATTTCTGGAGACTGTTCAAAAGTTTAAAAGCCATCGATTTTTTGTTTTTTTTGGAAACCTTGGCCCTTTTGGACCTCTATTGAATGGATTTCAATCTCTGGTAAACTCACAAGTATCCAATGCTTCTTCATGGATTGCTCACATGATATGATATTCACTGTACTTCATCGTCCATAGTCCAACAAATCCAGATTACTAGATACCGTGGTCACCTCAAATTGGGCGTTTCATTTGCTTTCCGCTGATCATGTTTGCGTACCACAGGTGTAGGATGGTGTGGGTAAATTCCAGCGACACAGCAGCTGACCTCACCGGAATTGCAAAATGGCTCAACAAAATCCGAATGGGAAAGGAACAGATACTGCTGTGTGTTTCGTATTGCTCCATGTATGGAATGTTTGTTTGCCCTTTCTTTGGGCCAGTGTTTGGATGAATGTTGATAAGTATGCCTGATAGGAGAACATATCCAGAATTATCCAGATACGATACCATTGGCAGCCAGTATTACGCCAGTCTGCGCATTTGTGACACAATTAGTGATATGTTTCTATGTTTTTTTTGCAAGAGATACATTATCAATACATACTAACTATGACATACTATGACTATGATCATGTGTTATCATCATGTCTCTGATTACTCTTACTAATTACTATATCTTTTATCATTGACATGAAAACTATGGATGGCAGTATATCATTGCCATCAGATTCTAGGAAAAGACAAGTTCATCATAGTTCATACTTATCAAAGATGATTGATATAAATCCTGCATCAAAGGGGTTCAAATGTGTACAATGACCATCCGTTGACGTGCCAAGGCGTAGATATCTTCGTGGAAGACGTTTGTGACTCCCTCTATGTCTCGGAGGCGCTGGTGGTTTGGTGAGCTTCCTTGGCCAAGGGATGAGGAGAAGGATCCGGAGTTCCCCATTGTTCGTTTTTATGGAGGAAAAAAGCAACGTAATATACGCCATCATCAATCATTGAGTTGTTTGTTTGTTTGATAATGTTTGATATGTATATATATATATAATTATATTGTTTTATGATGTTTTATGCCAATTCACGTGGTTCACGCGCACCAGGTGATTGTTTGTTGTGGATTCATTACAAAGAACTTAGATGGTAAGGTAGTGACGACCACCGACCAGATATTGCAGTGGTTGAAAGTCACAGTCCTTCAATTGAACCTATGCTTAGTGATAGTTGTTCTATGTTCCTAAGTTTCAATGATAGTACCTCAAGTACCTTAGTATAAACTAATAGTACTCAATGATAGTTTTGGTGGTTCAACATTCCTAAGCCATCCACTTTTGAAGGTGAACTCCACCTTTTTCGCCAGGTGGAACTCTTTCCTGCCGTGCCCTTCACACCGAAGACCATGCAACACATCGAGCGCAGGCGCCCCACGGGGCGGAAAGTCTGTTGCTGGAAATGGGGACGTGTTTGATTCCGGTACCCCCAAGAGAGCAGTACCCTCTGGTGAACTAACAGTTTGCTATTGAAAATGGCCATTTAGAGTGGATTTTCCCATTAAAAATTGTGATTTTCCATAGTTATGTGGCTGTTTACCAGAGGATAATAAATAAACATGTAAACCTATGTGGGGTACCTGATAAACCAATGAACCTGATAACAGCAATAACAACCAGATAATCCATGATAAATCAGTGAACTTCTGGGGTACCCCATTCTCACAGACAATCATGTGGATATTACGTCAATCAACCCTAAATTTCATGGCGGTCAAACCCAGGATAGACTCGGATCTTCAGCCCCGGACAAACGGTATCACAAGTTTTGTGCCTGAGATCAGGATGTGCATCCCACTTGGCAAATGGATAGCCATATCAATCAGTGGATGTTTTCTCGCATGGTGATTAATCACGTACTAGCTAAAAATGGATGCTGATGGTCGTGGATAATGAAGTATCTGGACAGAATGTGCACACTTTTCGATGGGCAAAGCATGGGTCCAAAAAATAGAATACTCTCTGGTAAACTAACAGTTTGCTGTGGAAAAACACATTATTATTCTGAAGTTCGTTAAATCATCAAGCTTTCTAGGGTCCATGGCTTTCAAAGCTATTTTATTGGAGGAAAATCAACCATTTGTAGACTGTTTTCCTGGGGAAACCCATGGGTTTTCCACATCTATGTTACTTCACCCTAGGGTACCACTCAAATCTGATGCTTCACCGTCGTTTTCTTGCCAGCAACTGGGTATCCTATGAGGTGGAAACGAGGCTACGGGCTTTGATCCGCAGGTGCCCAAGGCCCTTGGAGGGGAAAAACGCAGTGGGTCAGGAAAGAATGGGAAGATAGCCCAAGAAAAGTGAAAAGTGAGATTAATATAGATTAATTGGTCTTGCATTTTTTTGGACAACACCAGAAAACACCCATATGCTTATGCGGATGTTTGTGGATGGTTGTCATTAAATAGTTGATATTTGCTCCTGCAGCTATCCGTGCGCTCATAGCCTTGGGTACAATATGCACCTCCCGCATGTGCCCTTGAACGTTTTAGACAAGACAAAGTGACTTCCGTGCTAAGAGGGCTTCGGTGTAGCTTTCAAGATCTTTTCCATTCAGATGAAGCCATATGCAACGTGTGACAGTTTGCGAGTTGACGCCATTGTGCAAGCCAGCACAGTTCTGTCTCGTTGCAACCCCTATAAACAATTATAAACATATGTTTTCAAAGCCCTATAAACATATGTGTTCGAAGCAAATGTTCTTTGTTCATCGTTTTTTTCTCAAATTTGGGTGCCATCAAATATATCTACCCAAACAGGTGAAATAGGCTACACCATGCTGTTGTTTCATTCTCAAGATCACCTGTGCAAAAACTCCAAGATGAGTTGGATGTGTTTCCACTCGTCGCAGTCAACTTCCTCGCGCCAGGATGCGCTGCCAAAAAGTGACGCAAGGGACGGGCGATGGATTCAGATCCTTGGGGCCCATATCTATCCAGAGGGAGATGGAGCAAATCAGAGCGGACTGGTTGTATCCACGTTGAATTCATATTCTCTGTTTGACGTGAGCCAATGAGCTATTATTTCCTAAACACATGATTGACTATATTACAATAGACACATATTTACTGTTTTAGTTTCATCTGGGAGTTTGGGGTAAAATGTTGTTTAGAGCGTTGAGGTTGCCGTATCCCCCAAGGTGAACCGGTGAACCTATAGGCCACCTGTGGGCCTTCCCACGCAGGCACGTCCCACCAGCGCGCGGCGCCGTGCGCGGCCTCCCATCGTGTTCGGAGCCCGGGGGATGCTGTGGCAACAAGTTGGGAATAGCTATATTTGGGGGTTTCCTGAAATGGGGGTACCCAAAAATGGATGGTTTATAATGGAAAATCCGGGGGTACCCCTATTCTAGGAAACCACCATTTGGGTTTGTCTGAAAATAGTGTACCCCCAATTCCAATGGATTGTCATCCTTATCCCCATTAAAATGACTATAATTGGCGGTATCCCTTAATTTCAGACAAACCCATTTTCTGGAGCTACCCTTCGGAAAGCACACATGGCTAGCTGGGAAATCCGCGAACTAAATGGAGGTTTGTAGATGGGAAAATCATCGAAGTAAATTACTTTGCTTCGAGTGATCCCCACCATGAGACTTTCTTTGGCACATAGTGTGATACAGATTTTGACATAACTTTCTGGCAAAACTTTATGGCAGGGAAGAGGAGGAGAGGACAACTCTGATGAAATCTAAAGACCTTCGGTCTCTAGATTTCATCAGAGTTGTCCTCTCCNAGGAGAGGACAACTCTGATGAAATCTAAAGACCTTCGGTCTCTAGATTTCATCAGAGTTGTCCTCTCCTCCTCTTCCTCTTGGCATTCTATCTGACATTCTTTCTGGCATTCTATCTGAGATTCTATCTGACATTCTATCTGGCATTCTTTCTGGCATTCTATCTGGCATTCTTTCTGGCATTCTATCTGGCATTCTTTCTGGCATTCTATCTGGCATTCTTTCTGGCATTCTATCTGGCATTCTATCTGGCATTCTTTCTGGCATTCTATCTGGCATTCTATCTGAGATTCTTTTTGACATTCTTTCTGGCATTCTATCTGGCATTCTATCTGAGATTCTTTCTGACATTCTTTCTGGCATTCTATCTGGCATTCTATCTGGCATTCTTTCTGGCATTCTATCTGGCAGTCTATCTGGCATTCTATCTGGCATTCTATCTGGCATTCTTTCTGGCATTCTTTCTGGCATTCTTTCTTGCATTCTTTCTGGCATTCTATCTGGCATTCTATCTGGCATTCTTTCTGGCATTCTTTCTGGCATCCTTTCTGGCATTCTTTCTGGCATTCTATCTGGCATTCTATCTGGCATTCTTTCTGGCATGTATACAGGTTGNCTTTCTGGCATTCTTTCTGGCATTCTATCTGGCATTCTATCTGGCATTCTTTCTGGCATGTATACAGGTTGAAGTCCGGCAGTGCCCACTGGGATCTGGCGCTCGCGGTTGAAGTCCGGCAGTGCCCACTGGGATCTGGCGCTCGCGGTTCAAGTCCGGCAGTGCCCACTGGGATCTGGCGCTCGCGGATGAAGTCCGGCAGTGCCGCAGTCGCGATTGAAGTCCGGCAGTGCCCACTGGGATCTGGCAGTCGCGATTGAAGTCCGGCAGTGCCCACTGGGATCTGGCAGTCGCGATTGAAGTCCGGCAGTGCCCACTGGGATCTGGCAGTCGCGATTGAAGTCCGGCAGTGCCCACTGGCATCTGGAGCTGGCAGATGAAGTCCGGCAGTGCCCACTGGGATCTGGAGCTGGCAGATGAAATCCGGCAGTGCCCACTGACTAGACCTCGACCGTCTACTCCACCGGCAGTGCCTGCTGCGATCTGGAGCTGGCAAGAGGAGGCAGGAGGTGAAGGCGGAAGGCGGCGGGAGGTTGTCCACCCCCCCCCCCGCACGCCCCGCGTACAGCTGTGATAAAATCTAGTAACCCTTACCTGGCAGGTGGGGAAAAACTAAATGTGGATGTGTTCTGTTGCTATGTTTGAATAGCGGATTGTATCCAGTGGTAGGAGGGAGCAAAGGAGCCGTGGGTATCCATATTCTCCTCAAAAAATTGGGAAGCAAAAAATGAATTCCTAAGCCTCTGATGGATAGGGCAGCAGGAGCTGCCCAGATGGATCCAAAATTTACCCTTTGATGCGTGCTAACGCGATTCACTTTACGAGCATGGTATGATGATTCTGATGTATGATGATATGGAGGACTTCCCCAAATACAGAGAAGGCGTACCAATGCTTCCACAGTTCACTGACTGGGGTCTCAGAACTGTCAGTATGCTTGGATACAACAAAAAGCATGCTTTTGCCGAAATCTGAGATGGAATAACCCAGAAAAATCCGGGATTAGAAGATGGCTTTCCCATTTGGAATGACCTTTGTGTTGGTTTCACTGTCAATTTCAGGCATGCAATCTCTGCTTCCTGTGACCAGGTTTGAATTGGAAGAGGCCAGGATGCTGCAGCCGTTGTGGGTGTGGTGAACTATGAGTCAGTGGAAAAATGCAGAATGAATGGCCATACTATGCAGTCAATGCAGACTCAATCATTGTAACGATTAATTATATACATATCAAATCATATCAACAGAATTGATATATTCATGATATTGTCAGCATCGTCACCATCACTATGTCTATATCAATAACATTCCCCAACTCTTTCTTTCCCCCGTATCATATTTCCATCATCATCATCATCACAAGCATCATCATCATCATCATCATCATCAGCAGCATCATCAGCATCATCATCATCATCACCACCACCATCATCATCATCATCATCACCATCATCATCATCATCATCATCATCATCATCATAAGCATCATCATCATCATCATCATCATCGTCATCATCATCATTATCATCATCATCATCATCATCATCATCATCATCATCATCATCATCATCACTGTTGCCATCGTCCTTTTCCTCCCCTTCACTATCACTTTCTCCATGCAGAGTGCAGCTGCAGTAGCACAGCCACACTTGGTCACATGTCAGGAATAGTATGTTGCTAGATCTATCCAGCCATATATGATGCTTGGGCATGTCTTAAAATGGAATAGACCATGTGTGTATACTTATATATGGATATATACACACACATGTACCCTTAGTTTGTTCGAGGGTAAAATCATGATAATACTTTTTTTTGCGGCGAATTAAGCCATTCTTCAACAACCTCAGAGATTTGATCTTCCAGGATGGCCTGAGGAAGCCGAGGCGCTCTGCGATCTTGGGATGTAGACAACAAAACATGTTGGGAAGCTATTTGGGAGCCAAAGATACCCTCCAGTGTCATCAACCACGGCAATTGGAAATCCCCTAAAAATGGAGGTGTTAGTGATTTTGAACGGGAAAACAACTATGAAATACTATGAATAAGGGATGTTCCAGCAAGGCATGTTTGATTAGTGGAGGGGATCAAATCTTTCTCTTATAGCCAAAACTAGGTGAAACGGAGTGAAATAGGATCTTGAGTCTGGAAATAGGAGTTAAACCAATCAAGATGCTGGGTAGATACTTCGTGTATGGAATGGGTTAGAACAGATTTGGCCTTGGTAACTGGAGATTGTGGTCGTGGCTGGGATATACATGTATATACCATAGCCAAGTGCTTGGCATGTTTTGGCTCTGGCCTGTGGTTGGTGTTTTGAAGTCAGACTGATCGAGCTTTCAGCAGGCAATGTCCGTAAACTCCTGGCAGTGGAAAGTCATGAAAGTCCCAAGTGCAAGAGGAAAGGATCTGAAAGCCAGCATGTTTCCACTGCCAAGCTTGTCTTTAGCTACATCAAACCATCCAACTTAGTGGGCCCTTGCAGGGGAATGAATTGATGCATCATTGATGCATCCTGACTGCCTGGAAATCCAGGCAGTCTGTTTTCAATCATTACTTCAATCATCAATATCATCAATATATCATAACATATCATCAAATATCATAAAATGTCACAAAAATATCATAGAATATCATAAAAATATATATATATATATATATATCATCAACATTATGTTTGTGAGTGGTTTTTCTTAATACTCTTTGTTTTCCATCTCTCATATGCTCCCCTGGCAGTCCTTTGGCTGCTCCAGTGCTACCTGGGATGCAGTTGGGGAGCTCGGCCGGGCCGCAGACTGTCAAGCCATCGCAGGTTGGATCTTGAGGAATCATAGATTCAGGCGATTCAGGTGACATTGTCACTGGATTGGTTTTGTTGGGAAAAATTACAGGTCCGTGCAAAGGATTCCATTGGGTCTCAACCAGATATCTCACCATAGGCATTTTGAAGTCAAGAAAAGCGTGTGAGCGCCCTTCAGTGACAAGGGTTATGAGCCCAAATCGCTCTTTCTGACTCGCCAACGTGTTTCTCATCCATGGCCAGATCCCATTCGGTGCCTTGCAGGGGTCTTGGGGATGGCGGTGACTGGACTGGAAACCCATGGTACTCCAACAAAGCCCAGAATGAATTTCGGTTGGCGGAGTCAAGACCTGTTGGGTTGCCAAGGGAATTGGATGACAGTATGAGCAGGGAGCCTATTCGTGATCTAGCATCTGGTTTGGCTGTTCCTTCGTCGTTTCAAATGGACCCTACTGGGAAGGGGCGTGGAAGTAGTTCAGCTGGGCTGCTGAATTTAGAACCTTTGCGTCCTACAGTGGAAAAGGGGGATCATATGATGAAGACAGAGGGAGTGATGCCTAGGGAATCAGAAGCTGGAAAAGGTTCGATGGGTCCTGTTGGTACATCGGGTGCATCCAAAGTTTCTTCAACGCAACCCCCTGATGATCTTCAAAGAGCTTTAGAAGGGGAATTGGTCGAATTCCTGCGGAGTCAAAATTCGAAGCTACTTGAACAGGTAGCGGAACTCAGGGACCAACTGGGGAAGTCAGCAACTAGTCGTGTTGCATCGGGGGTCGAATCGTCACCATGGTCGACAGTGGGTGGTACTTCAACTGAAAAGTCCAATGGTGGTGTTAGCTCGGTTCCACATGCTCCACATGATCGACATGGTAGACATGGCAGTCGTACCCCTCGAGCGAAGATGCGTGAAGCAGCAGTTAGTCCTGAGTGTGGGAGAAAGGATCCACTGAAATATACCCCAAATGGCACAAGGGTACCAGATGGACCACCTCCAAAGGAATGCGAATCTCCAATCCCTCCGGTGCCTCCTATCCCTGGTTTGAACGATGCTTTGAAGACTGGGGACGAGCACCAACCAAGTTTTGTCAGTGATGTTCATGGGTTGGAGTTGTACGACACTTGTGATTCCAAGCCAAAAATGAAGAACGGTGATTCTACATGGAAACCCTTAGATGATCGGAACCGTGAGGGTCTTCTCACTGCCAGTGAAGCCAAACAGTTTTGGTTAGAACGAGAAATCCAGTCTTTGAAGTTTGCACTGGACCGTGTTTCTGTTCCACCTGTTCTTCAACAGTCTGACTACTGGAATGGTGGGTTTCAGCCTGGGGTTCCCATAGCTGGTCGATTGCCTTATGCTGCGGCTTCTGGCACTGGCAACGGTGAAGTTTTCCTTCAAGATCGGGCTTGCGCAGCATCTTCGGATCTTGGAGAAGCTCGGGCCTTGCACTTGCGGTCTCTTGGAGGACACCGTGATCAAGATCGGGCTCCGCAGTTGCATGGTGAACGTTTTGACCGTGATCGGGCTGATGTGCATGGTGTTCACCGTGGACCTGATCGGGCTTTGGAGCATGGTGTTCCCCGTGGACCTGATCGGGCCTTGGAGCATGGTGTTCATCATCTTCCGGATCGGGCTCCCTTTGAGCATGGTCTACATCGTGAACACGATCGGGCTTCAGCAGAGCTTGGTGATCTTCGTGGCGACGGTCGGGCTTTTGCAAAGCGTGACGATGCGTGGGGCCTACATGATAAAGATCGCCTTGGCTTCTGTGATGTTCCGCGGCATGATGTGGGGGGAGGAGGACTGGGAGCTGGGAATGATGCAGCTCGCATCTATGGACCCTGGCATGAATCCGCCGGTGGCATGAACACCAAAAGTGAACTCCCTGACTTGCCATCTTCGGCATCTCCATTGCAGTTCGGTGACTGGCTGCACTTGAGTTCACCGATGATGAAGGATGTCAGTGGGGTAGCTGGCTGGTGGTGGGAGTCTACTCTGAGGGACGCCAAATGCTACTATGAGCGTTGGAAGGAAAGTACCCCGCTCCAAAGGATTCAGATTCAACCACGACTGCCAGAGTCACTTCAAGAACATCGCTTTCATCGAACAGAGCAACGTGGAGTTCAGATGTTGTTGAAGGCCNAGAGTCACTTCAAGAACATCGCTTTCATCGAACAGAGCAACGTGGAGTTCAGATGTTGTTGAAGGCCATCCCTGAGATGGAGCAACAGGCGCTGGTCACTGACAGAGCACTTTCATCTACGGCGATTCTGTATCGTCTTATGGTGCGTTTCCAACCTGGTGGAGCTGGAGAAAAACAACTTCTCTTGAATCAGCTGACCAGCATCCCATCTTCAAAAACGATCCATGAGCTTGCAGCGGCCATCAGAAGTTGGCGTAGACACTTTGGAAGGGCCCAAGAGGTCAAAGCCATCTTGCCGGACGGTGTCTTGTTGGTGAAAGCCTTGGATGGACCCCTTCAGCAGCTGGCGTCAATGGATCAGCAGGCCGCATTTCGCCTGTCACAGAGTCGGATGCAATTGCAGCTAGATGAGAGGCCTGAACACTCCAGCTTGTGGGCCTTCAGCCAGTGTCTTTTGGCTGAGGCGGAAACTTTGTGCCTGATGACAACTTCAACATCGACTACCACCTCTCTGCAAACACCTCTGAAGCTGAAGCAGTTGGATGCAGATCCTAAGACACCACCTCGAGCTCTGACTGATGCCAAACCCAAGTCAAGCCCTTTGTCTGAGAAGCCTTGCAGGTACTTTCTGTCTGAGTCTGGATGCAAAGCGGGCAAGAGTTGCAAGTGGCTCCATTCGTGGGACGGGTGCACCGACAAGGCTGAGCGCTGTTGGCTATGTGGCGGCAAAGATCACCGCAAAAGTGAGTGCAAGCTGCGCCCATCGGCCAAGTCAAAGCCGAGTGAGCCGGGTGCCGGCCCAGGGGGAGGACGTGGTGGTGGATCTGGTGGTTCTTCTTCAAATGCGGCTTCTTCTACATCAGCTGGTGGCAAAGCTGGGGCTGCGGCTGTCAAAGTAGCCAAGAATGTGGGAGGCGGAGATGGATCCTCTTCTTCAATGTCAACGGCAACAGATGGAGGAGGTCAATCTGCTCCACCGGACTTGTCAAGCTCCACTACCAATACGGGGGAGGATGGAAACCGTGGTGGGGGGAGTGACACAAAGAATGACAAGACAGCTGAGCTTCTGCATGAAGCCACACAGCTTTTGAAAACTCTGCGTGTTCCTGGTGGCAATCCTCAGCTGAAAGTTCTGCGATGCCCTCAGTTGAAGGTCATGCAAATTGGTGGCCTGGAGAATGCGCAAGAGGATGCAGTTTTGATCGATTCTGGTGCCACTCATGGTCTTCGCCGAGCGCAAGATGAATCTGAGTGGGAAGCGGCTGAATCGACATGTGTTCAGCTGGCCAGTGGGAGCACTACGGAGTTCAAGCTGAAAAAGGGGACGAAGATCCTTCTAGCACATCCGACGGGTCTGTCAACGACCATCCTGCCGATGAGCGCTTTGAGCGACCTCGACTTCAAGCTGAGCTGGCAGAACGGGGTGTGTCGAGTAGAAGATGATGTTGGACGTGTGCTGCATGTTGATGTGATCAATGGATGTCCAATGCTGTCACATCGAGATGGATGTCAAATCTTGGAGTGGTGGGAACACTTTCATCGATACCAGCGCCGGAAGTTCCGGCACCAGTTCAGGAACGAGAACCTCCTCTGGAAACACCTGTTTCGGAGCATGACGTTGGATGTGGCGATCACTTTGAAGCTGCGACATCTTTTCCCTGATCTTCCTGATCATGTTCTGACCAGGTTGGTGCCTCATCTTGGAATGATTGATTCGGAGGAGTTTGGCGCCAAGTTGCCCTGGAACCGAAGGAAGAGACGTCGATTGGAGCGAGCTCGAAATGTGGTGATCCATTTGTTCTCAGGGCCTGACTCCAAGTTTTGGGAACAGCAGCTCAGTTCCACCGCCACAGAGGTGTTGTGTGTAGACACCGAAGGGCCAGTTCCGGCCAATCTACACGATCGCCATGTCTTCGCGTACCTGCTCACTTTGTGCGCATCTGGCAGNCACAGAGGTGTTGTGTGTAGACACCGAAGGGCCAGTTCCGGCCAATCTACACGATCGCCATGTCTTCGCGTACCTGCTCACTTTGTGCGCATCTGGCAGAGTCAAATCCATTCTGGCCGGGCCTCCGTGCCGTACGGTCAGCGCCCTTAGATACCAACAGGACGAGGGACCGGGCATCCTCCGAAGCGATCAACATCCGTATGGATTGCCTGATCTTCCACCTAGTGATGCTGAGTTGGTACTTGGTGATGTGATCCTCTGGTTTCGAATGCTTGCTCTTTACATGGTGGCTGAGGATGTCAAGCCGGTTGACCAGGAGCAAACCCAGTTGGTACTTGAGCAGCCTGAAGATCCTGCCCGGTACCGGAGCCCATCTGATGTGGAGCAACATGGATATTTCTCCAACTTCCGCACCAAGGAATGGCAAGCGTTTCAAGAAAAGTACAACATCAACCTCTACCACATGGATCAACATCCCATGGGACATCAGAAGAGAAAGCCGACGACATTGGCAACTACGGCAGTGGTGCTTGCTGAACTCAATGAACTTCGTGGAGGACCTTCATCTGAAGCTGTGTCAGCTGAGCAGTTCAGAGCTCTCCCAATGACTGAGCGTTGCAAAACCTCCAAGACTTGGGCGGCATGGGCACCAGGCCTCAAAATGGCCATTGCAACAGCTGTGCGACTTCATCTCAGAGAACTTGAGGGCCGACATGCTTCATTGCCAAAGTCTCCAACGGGCCCAGAAACATGTGAGCACTTTTCAGTACCATCGCATGCAACATCCACTGGAAATGATGCAGAAGGCCAGCATTGTTTACTGCCACAACTTGAAGGCCGTGAAACAAATGAACCTTCTTTCTTGCGACCACTGAATGAAAGTGCAATCTCAACTGGAATNCAACTTGAAGGCCGTGAAACAAATGAACCTTCTTTCTTGCGACCACTGAATGAAAGTGCAATCTCAACTGGAATAAGTGAAGAAGGCCTGCATTGTTCATTACCACCACTTGAAGGCCAGAGAACAACTGAACCTTCTTCCTTGCGACAACTGCCTGAAAGGGCTGATTCAGCAATGGGCTATGACAGCCATGGAACAATTCCACTTCAATCTCCACGGCATGAGAAGCCGAAGATGCACGCTTTGGGTGCTGCTGCGCTGGAACAATGGCGTCAGCATTTTCTCAATGACCACATGCCGGCACGGCGTGATTGCGCCCAGTGTGTGAGAGCGCAAGCTCGGTCAAAGCCCCACAAGCGCATCCAGCATGCAGAGGCCTACACCTTGAGCGTTGACCTTTCTGGACGTCTGAGTCCTGGCAATGATCAAAATGTGAAGGATTGCAAGTACATCATGGTGGGGTGTTATACCTATCCAGTCACCCGAGATGGAAAATCTTTGGTTCAAGTTCCAGGACAGCCTGATCAAGATGAAGATCATCCTCTACCTGGTCTTCATGAAGACATCGAGGCCGAGCTCCCAGCGGATGATGAAGCGATGCTCCCTGAGGAGAACGAAGCTCTTGATGAGGAGNTCTTCATGAAGACATCGAGGCCGAGCTCCCAGCGGATGATGAAGCGATGCTCCCTGAGGAGAACGAAGCTCTTGATGAGGAGGTCGGTGGGGACATCCCGGAAGTGAAGGCTGCCAAATCCATGTATGACACCTGGCATCGCATGGTGCAAGAGGCCAAGAATGTCTCCGTGCGACAGCTCACGTTTGTGGAGCCTGTGAAGTCCAGGGGGGTGAAGCACGTTTTGCCAGCACTGTCTCNAGAGGCCAAGAATGTCTCCGTGCGACAGCTCACGTTTGTGGAGCCTGTGAAGTCCAGGGGGGTGAAGCACGTTTTGCCAGCACTGTCTCGAATCTATGCTCGCATCCGATCCTTGGGATTGCCTCTCTACAGGCTGCACAGTGACAGGGCCAAAGAGTTTTGTTCATCGCCTGTCAAAACTTGGGCATTGGACCGGGACATCTTGACCACCATGACATCTGGCAGCTCCTACAAGTCGAATGGCCGAGTTGAAGGAGAAATGAATGTGGTGAAAAAGGCCATCAGAACTCTCATCTCTGCCGGAGCGGCNCATGACATCTGGCAGCTCCTACAAGTCGAATGGCCGAGTTGAAGGAGAAATGAATGTGGTGAAAAAGGCCATCAGAACTCTCATCTCTGCCGGAGCGGCTAAGCTCCATCAGTGGCCTCTGGCATCACGCCATGTGGGCGAAAGACGCCTCCGGGCGCAGTTGCAGCAGTTGGGGTGGCCGGTTGGGCGCCTTCTTCGTTTCGGGGCATCTGCATACGCTCTGAGGAAGTCATGGCAAGAACGGTACACACCGTGGAGAGAGATCCGTGAGGAGGTCACGATCTTANAGATTCCTTCTCCCAATGTCGAAGAGCAGGTGCTGTACTTGCCAGAAAGACCGGAGGGGGCACCATTGCATCGTCATCGAAAAAAGTCGGCTGTTCCGGCAATATCCATGTTTGACATGGAGGGGGAGAAGGTGATCTTGGAGCGACATCCCCAAATGTTCGAATNTCATCGAAAAAAGTCGGCTGTTCCGGCAATATCCATGTTTGACATGGAGGGGGAGAAGGTGATCTTGGAGCGACATCCCCAAATGTTCGAATTTCCACTCCGAGATGATGCATCTAGTGATAGTTGGACTTTGGAAACTGTGGAGGAAACGCCATCATCAACAACATCGGTGCGAGTCAAAGCTCTTGGACCGGAGGTGGATTGCTATGATGGAGGTGGGGAGCGGGGGGAGGTGCCTAACACCGGGGCTGGTGGCTCATACCCCGGGACCTCACAAAGCCAACTGGCACTGAGAAAGTTTCAATGCAAAGTGTCAGCACTCCAGCAGTTCCACAGCAACCTCACTGACTACATCCGGGAGGAGTTTCAACACATCGATGCAACGACCACAGATCAAAGCCTGTGGATGCCGACAATCACTGATGCCATGCTGAATCGAGTGGAGTTGGAGGAAAGACTTCTGTCGATGGCTGAGGTGGTGGAACATGACCCAAATGAGTTCTTGGTCACTCGAACTGTGAGCAGCGCAGAGGTGTGGCGGGATTTGGAGTCGTNGATGGCTGAGGTGGTGGAACATGACCCAAATGAGTTCTTGGTCACTCGAACTGTGAGCAGCGCAGAGGTGTGGCGGGATTTGGAGTCGTGGGCACCATCCATCAAACAAGAGTACATGCAGCTGGTGAAGGAAAAAGGGGCAGTTCGCCAAATGCCCATGCACCAACTTCAACAACTTTCTCAACAGAAAGGTCTTCCAATTGAACTCCTCCCTGGCAAGATGGTCCACACCAGAAAGGCCCATACAGGGGCGTTTCGCAGCAGAGCAGTGATCTGCGGCAACTATGCCACTGCGACGGACCAAGATNAAAGGCCCATACAGGGGCGTTTCGCAGCAGAGCAGTGATCTGCGGCAACTATGCCACTGCGACGGACCAAGATGTCTATGCAGGTGGATCGGACACAACTCAAGTCCGTGTTGCACTGAAAGCTGCGGCGCTCTTTGACTGGAAGGTCATGGGAACTGATGTGCGCACGGCATTCTTAAATGCCAGGAGGAGGGATGAAACGAAGTTGGTGGCGATGAGCATCCCCAAGATCTTCNGGGAACTGATGTGCGCACGGCATTCTTAAATGCCAGGAGGAGGGATGAAACGAAGTTGGTGGCGATGAGCATCCCCAAGATCTTCAAGCATCTAGGCCTCGCCAATGATGATGATGTTTGGTTGGTAGAGATGGCACTCTACGGATTAACCACGTCCCCAAAGGACTGGAGCATCCATCGTGATGACACCTTGGCCAAGCTGACCTGGAAGCGCTCCTTGGATGATGGAGATGTGGTCACCGGCCGCTTTGAGAAGAGTGGTGATGAGAACCTATGGCGCTTGGTGGAAACAGGTGCTTCTGGCAGCAAATGGTGTGGGGTGCTTTGCGTCTATGTGGACGACTTACTCTTCTGCGGTGAAGAAGATGTCTTGAAGAGCTCTTTGCAAGCTGTGGAATCGCAGTGGTCATGTGCTGAGGCCGAATGGGCCACATCTAACAAAGCTCTGAAGTTTTGCGGCATCGAAATCACTGTGGATCCAAACAATGATGGTCTTCATCTTTCACAACGTGGCTATGAGCAAGAAGTGCTTGAGCGGTGGCATGTTGATCATGGTGCGGAGTTTCCCCACTACAAGATCAGTGAAGCCGACTTTGAGGCGACCAAGGAAGCCATAGATCCACAGGTGCTGAAAGAAGCTCAGGCGCTAGCTGGAAGCCTACTTTGGTTGGCCACCAAAACCAGGCCTGACCTTGCATGCGGCGTGTCTGCAATGAGCCGTTTGATGGCAAGGAATCCTGAAAAGGCACTGGAGGTGGGCCGAGTTTTGCTCAGCTACATCAAGGCCAATCCAGGCCATTTGCACTACTTCAAGCACTTCTCCAATGATGGATGGGGGGAGCGATCGCAGCTGAAAGCCCAGCGGAGTCAGTATAGTCTTGAGGTGTTCTCTGACATTGCGTATGCAGCAGGAGCTAGTCATCGTAGTGTTCAAGGAGTGGCTGTCTACTTCGCTGGAAGCCCTGTGGCTTGGCAGAGCTCTCAACAACCCTTTGTCACTCACAGCACTGCTGAAAGCGAATTGGTCTCTTATTGTGAGAGCCTGCTGATTGGAAGAGCGACCGAGGGTCTCCTATGTGCTTTGTGGGGTGTGCCTTTGGATCATAAGAACCCCTTTGTGAAGATCATCTATGGTGACAACTTGGCGGCGATCGGGCTTGCCAGCGGCAATACGTGCTCATCATGGAGGACGAGACACTTGCGCATCAGAGCTGCCATCTTGAAAGAGGCTTTGGAGGAGGACAACAACTTTCCCGGGGGAGTGTGGCGGCTGCTGCATTTGAAAGGGACAGAGCTTGTTGCGGACGGCCTCACCAAACCTTTGTATGGCCAAGCTTTTTCCAAGTTTGTGCAAGATCTTGGTCTGACGGTGGCTTCTTCAAAACAGCCCGTGAAACCCGTTGAGAGCACATGCAATGTAGTTCAACAACATGATGGTGGAGGAAGAGAAGCGGCCACAATGGCGATGATGGCAGGGAGCCTTTTGCTCTCAGGCATGGATGCAGCGGATGACACTGCAAACGACGCTGACTCGACACCCTTGTGGGTTTGCGGGGCTATGCTGATGGTTTTTGGGGCAATCATGGGGCAGCTCACTATCAGTGCTACGAAATGCTGCTTGAAGCGATTGCATGGACCTTCATCAAGCTCTGGAGAGGAGGATAATCGTGGGAGTGTTCGAAGCGAGATCGATGCTGGAAGTGAGGCTTCTGTGCGCATCAGACGTGGCAAGGGATCTTCTTCATCAAACCCGAGCTCTACGTCCTTGAGTATTAAGATGCGGTCGGGCACTAGCATGCAGCGCCGGGATGAAAATTCCCCGGGTGTTTCTTCGCAGGGCAGCGCTTGCTCAGAGCGTGGATCGCATGCTGCTGGTGGTGGTGGGCCAAACTCTTCATCTTTGGCGTTGGATTCTGGGCGGGCGGCCAGTAGTGCTATGTCGCGATCTTCAAAGACGACATCGGGCTCTGGGCGAGCTGTTGGCGCTGCTGAGAGTGCTACATCAAGTTCATTGCCTTCGGCGTCGGGCTCTGCAAGTGCTGCTGTGGGCGCTGTGCCATCTGTGAGCGAGGCCCAGGTTCCGAAGGAACTTGATCTTTCCAATCCGTGGAATAAGTTCCAACATGAGCATGCTGGAAAAGGGTTTTCAAAGAAAACCATGTCAAAACTGTATCAATATGACAAACTGAAGAATAGTTAGATCAGAAATGCCTTGGGCCAACGACATCAATTTTTTGGCCGAATCTTTCCCTTTTTTGGATTTCTGCTGTGTGATCATGGCAGTTTTGCGCGACTCAACTGTGAACAGTTGGGGGGAGTCCGTGCAAAGGATTCCATTGGGTCTCAACCAGATATCTCACCATAGGCATTTTGAAGTCAAGAAAAGCGTGTGAGCGCCCTTCAGTGACAAGACAGGAAACCATGGATTTTCCCAACAAATATATAGGGGTTTCCTGTAAATTTTCCCAACAAAACCAATTCAGGTGACAATTTTTGTCGGAATCATGGCGTATAACATACATCCCAACGCGAATGTTTGTTTTTTCTTGTGGTATGATTGTTTTTTCTTGGTCTAAGTCTAAGAAATAAATACTGTACAGGTTGCAGTATGGGGTATTCTCCACTGCCATGTTTAATTAACGAAAAGTACTTGAATTTGCAGTATAAACATGTATAAATATATAAGAAGCTCGCAAGTGTCATCAGTCGCGTCACTTGAATCTTGACTGCGCAGGATCCGAGTGGTGAGGCCAGGGTGGATACATGGGATGGTTGACGATGAGCTCAGATATGAGCCAAGTGGGCGAAACATGTCTCGCCAAGCTGCAGGACGTTAAGCTTGACAGTGGAGTGATGTGGCCTTGACCAAAATTTGAATATGATATGATATTCCTCAAATACCTTCGAATACCACCTATTTCTGAACAAAACCATATCTCCTATACGTGGCAGGCGTCCAAAATCCGCCGACCGGCATGGACAGGCGCCAGCCCCGGTGCAGGGCAAGGGGTGGATGCAATCAGATGTCCATGTAATGTGATGTTTGAGCGCAATGCGGGAGAAAAAATGCATAGCTCTTTGATGATTTGTGTATGTTATTTGCTGATATTTGTAGAATATGCATAAGCGTTCATCAGCTTGTATATAACTACAGTACTGATGGTGATGTACTGTGGTGGGTACAGCGATTGCCATGTCGGGATCGAATCAAGATCTGTAGATCTGCACCACAAATGAGCGTGTTCCAAATTTGTCACCCTGAACTTAGACCGCGATCCATCTGAAACAAAAACCTCAAAGGTCAAAGACGTTTTTCTTGCAAAACAAATACCATGGATGCTAGATGATTGAGGTTGTCAAAGTAATTGCCCATCTCTTTTTTTCACAAAAGGCAGCATCCAAAAGGGCAGAGTATAGCAAATGTCAGTACACGAATTCAAGGCAGTCCCGCTGCTTGGAAGATCCGTTTGCAGTAGATGGTATCATCCATATTGAGGGATCGTCATCAATATTCATCAATACATTCTTGGGTATTTCCCACTATAACTGTTTAACTGGGTCAACCTTGGTTAGATACTTTGGTACTTTAATCTGTTGCTATCAATGGTGAAATGTACTAACCAGCAAAAAAAAAAGGCAGGTATCTGAGATTCACCATGATAAGGAATCCCACTCATGATGGTGGGATGCCTTATCACATTGATCCCATCTTGTGACCATGGCCACATCAAGTTGGTTCCCAGGGTTTTCCCCAAATATATGCTGGTCGAAATCCCCACGTTGTGTCCATTAGTGTTGGCTTTTTCCCTACATATTCCCAAATGATCATATACCCAGATAATCTATTCTTAGTACTTACTATATACCATCTAAAATTGCTGGTTATATTCAATATTCCCTCGTATATTCTCATATTCCCATGATTCTCAATTTTTTTCAGAATCTGTATGGGTATATATATTTATAATATATATATATATATATTTTTTTCGCATATTCTCCAAATACCAGCCATATATATATATATATATCAATATATTCTCCATATATTTTTGAAGTCCATCTACGGCAGGTGAATTTCCCAGACCTTCCCCTCCGTCCCTCGTGGTCCTTAGTCCCAGGCACCAATGAAGCCACCCGAAGTGCCGGCCACTGCGCCGGAGGTGCAGCAGTTGTGCAAGGCCGCAACGGGTTTCAAGGGGTGCACTGACAACGGGGTAGGGGGAAGGTCATTGGGACATGGTTTTCTTTTTGCCATGAAATTCATGATTGAAAATGGTGATTGAGAATGCAACAACAATGGTGATTTATAGCCAACATGGTACAAACGACCAGAGGGTGGGGATATATCGCCACTAGATGCAAAAACCTAAGATGAAGAGTATAAGTGAGCGTTTTGTTGTAGCAAACTAAAGTGGGGATTTGAACTCACCCTGAATTGGGGAGATATAGCAAATCTCACTGTTTCAAGTTTAAAGTCACTGGTGAATGGTTGGTTGGACCCATCAGATATGGGATATGAACCACTGAGTAGTGGATACAGTATGAGAAGATGTAACGATATCATGTAGAAAGGCATGGAGATAGTTTGGTATCGGGTTGAATGGTTGGTTGGCCAACAACAGACAGGACACTTTCCCGCAAAGAACATGACTTATTGCTTGCAACCTCAATCAACCATCACGAAATGGCTGCTTGTAGCCTGTATGTTTGGGAAAAACCTAGCGAATGGTTGGTGAATCCAACAAAGATGGCAAGCAAAGCATATGATGGGGATAGGTTCGGGTACGGCCAATGTAACTGGGTACACCCAGCTGGTGAATGGGTGATGCAAGGGTGAAAACAAACCAGTTGTGCGCAACTTTGATGGAGAAAAATATGCCACAAATCAACCTTATGGGGACGGGTCAAAACCTATTATTACCAAATTTGGATCAATAGCCATCCAGTAACATCCAGTAACTAGCTATTTCGGGGTACATAGGGTTCCTAGGGTTTTGATCCATTCAATCATCTATAAATGGTACATTTTCCGTAGCTACTGTGAAGAAATCAACAGAAATCCTGCATCACCTGGGATGGTTGCAACCAGGCCATGAGAGGCTCCTGCAAGGCTGATGAGGAAGCGCGCCTTGGCGGCAAAGATTCGAAGGCAAAATTGGCGCCTGCCGGGAAAGGCCGGGGGGTGAAAGATGAGCCATGGGGTAATATTAGATTCGATTAAGGTATTTATGGGGATATGTAATGGTTTAAACATAGGGAAAATGTCGATTTACAATGGGGATAATGATAGTTGGTTGTCGTAAGGAGCTATACTACCTGGTGATTGGGGATTCTTAAAACTTATATTGGGGAAACACATCAACCAACTAGTCTAATGAGATGGGAAACACAGATGAAATTGTACTGGCTCATAATCCAACATCAGGTTTCAAGGTTTCAGGGTTCCAGTGGTCACTGCTGTTGGCGATAACAGGTCAACCATCTAAAACTGAACGGTTTTCCATGGCTATGTTGAATTGCCATATGGTATAGGAAGATCATGGAATATCATCTATGACTTTTGGGGAGTTTCCATGGGTAATTTTGGATGGCTATATTGAATTAGCAAAGGGTATGGGAAGATCATTGGAGGAACCAACTTGCTTGGCTATCGTTTGGGGGCCTCACCTTGTCTATCATTCCCAGTATATTCTCGTTGTAATGTGGATGGAAGAAACCCTGCACCAGTTGGGTATAGATGGTTTATCCATGTTTATCATTTATCCCATTCTAATTCCATCATTTGCAGTGTTTCATACTTACAACTAGTTACCAACTGGTGCAGGATGGCTTGTCCATCCACCGTAAATTGCTCCAATCCATACTCCAGGTATAGATTTTGGCCACTTCTCTTGCTCCTGCTTAGCAGGGAATGGGGTTTCATGACCTATAATAATCATTAAGTTTATCATCCCAGCAACCCCCATTCCCTACGTTTAGCACCCGTAAGCTCTTGAGTGAAAAGAAACCACGAGATGCCACGCCTTACCCAAACACACCTGGCGTGCTGTTTTCGCCATGAGGCTCAGGAAGATGTCGCCGGTGGACCAGCAGGGGACCTGACGCAGACCGGGGGTGGGTTCCGGACCTTGCAACGGGAATTTCCCGTGATGTTTTTATGATTTGTAGTACTATCATCTTCTATCATTCTTATGATTCATGTTGATGATTACAATGGTGATGAATACAGAGATGATCATAGATGCTTGGGCTTAGTGTTTGGTTATGTACCAGTGAATATGTTTACCGTCTCACTATCACTGGATAATCAAGTAGTGTGAAAATAGTGAGTGGTTTATGGTTTGTTTTGTTGCCATCAAATCTAGTGAATGAAGGAATATGGTCTCCTGACAAAGATGCTGAATGTTTCTGTGCCAAGATCAGTCACAGGGAGAGAGATGGAAAGGTTGTGGTAGAGTTGTTTCTCATCTTCAGCCTATTAGGTTTAGATTGGCTCACCGCAAGGGATCTTCCTAGTAGGAGAAAATCTACCGTTGCAGACAATCGGAGGTTTCCCAAAATGGGGGTACCCGCAAATCATCCACTTTGGTAGGATTTTCATGGATTTTCCATTCTAAAGCATCCAGCTATTATTGGGGGACCCCCTTTCAAGACACCCCCAGTTTTTCCTGGGCTCTTCTCTTCAATCACTCGAATTATGCAGAAGTGCTGAGTTCTTTGATGTGGTATTGGACTGCAGGGGTCACCACTTCATGGGTTTGGTTCATCCTTATGGAGCTGTAGCCAGCGATAAACATGACTTAGATATACTTATATAAACTTATATAGATTGCACAGATTCAGTTCAGAACCAATTGAAACCAGAAAAACAGCTGTGCAATTGTTCCAACCTTGATTACCTTAAGCTTACTCCGTCTTGGCCATCTGTCACCAGGTTTCACGGGGCGTTGGGTCTGGTGCATGGGGTCGCTGGTATGGTTCAAGGGAAAAAAAAGGACGGCCCACTTTTTCGCAGAGTCAAATCAACTTCCGTTCCACTTCGCCTCTCTGTTTGAGGAACCCTGGAGCTAGCGGTTGCATCCATATCACCTATATATGTTGGCGAATTTGGCATCAGCACAAAGAATGATCTGCAAGACTTGTCAATTGATTTGTTGTGAAATGTCGTTTGTTTACGAAGTCCACATGGCAGTTTTACTCCGGAAGCCCGGCAGTTTTAGCGCCTCTTCAACCGTTCAGTGTTTTCTCTGCCAGCAGCCCTTTGATCTGATGGCTGGCGGTAGCAAACTGAAGACCAAAGTCTTTTTTCGTTGGCATGGCACCAATGAAGCTTGGCTCAACTGATCTCAGGGATCCGCTTGGGCTTGGAAAAGTCTCAGAGATGGGTTTGTCCAAAATGGGGGATACCCGGACCCGTCAGGTGGTAATTTTGGTAGAATGACGATGACCCAGTATGATTCATGATTGAGTAACTACCTGATCTTCGAATCGTTGGGATGTTGGAAATTCCGTTGAACTCCAAGTCTGGCAATAGTTCCAGTAGTCAACTTAGATTCGCATGTTCATGATTGATCCAAGGGGGTTCCCATCATGTGTTTTTAGTTTGTAGCCCTCTTGTCCCAGTCAATTAACATTGCTAGGAACTCATATACTCCAAAGATTCCTTCAAAGGCTGGAAACTTGGTTTGTTCGTCACACTTGGCATCAGAAATCCTCGGTGTCTTCCGAACATTATGTTTCCGTAGGGGGTCCAGCAAAAAAAAAAAAAGTCATTTCATTTTTCCGAAACCATAGTGGTTGCCCAGTGCCAAGAAATACATTGTAGAGTAGAGTTTGCAATTTAGTCACTCAATGACATTACTTCAGTACCAATTCTGTACATGTATATATATATAATTACATATATATATATATATTATATACAGTATATAGTATATGTATTGTAACATAGTGTAGCAAATATGATTCATAATGATAATGATAATGATCATTGTTCATTGATCATTGATCATTGATCATTGATCATTGATCATCACCATCATCATCATCATCATCATCGTCATCGTCATCGTCATCGTCATCCTCATCATCATCATCAACATCATCATCATCGTCATCGTCATCATCATCATCATCATCATCATCATCATCATCATCATCATCTCATCATCATCATCATCATCATCATCATCATCATCATCATCCTCATCCTCATCCTAATCCTCATCCTCATCCTCATCCCAATCATTCGAATATTTCCAATTTTCATAATAGCAATCCACAAGGTTTTTTGTCCCCCATTTAGCATATATAGATTATATAAATTATAACTTGTGTACAAGCCCCTACAGTATAGGTATATTTATATATGTGCTAATGGAAACCCTGGTTGTTGGAGGTAAACAGTTGGAAAATGTTGAAAACCAGTTTAAATAACTCAAATCGGCTGTAAATCACAATAAATATCTATAAATCCATGTAAAACCCATGTTTGTTGGTTACATCACCATTTTCTATCATAAACCAGCTGGGGGCGCCACATGGCACCGGCGTCATTGCACTACTTCCAGGTGGCTGCAGACGAAGAAGTCAAGGTGGTGGGCAGTTGTCACTGGGCAATAAAAAATGTCAAGTGACATATAGCCATATCTGGACAATGGGGAAATAATCAACAAAGTTTAAATTTAATGGGAAAATTATGGTTATAGATTATAAACTATAAATGGTGAATTATTGATGATAATGGATACTTAATGGGATATTTAATGGGATATTTAATGGGATATTTAATGGGATTACCTTTAAACTATGGGTAAATCACTGGAACGTAAATGAATAGAAAATCTGGGACATCCCCCAAAAAAATGGAGATTTTAGTGGGAAAATCATTGAACTATAGAAATGTGGGATTCTCCAGCAAGCCATGTTTGAGGGTAACAGAACTGATTTAGGTGAATGCTTGGTTTGTGGCAGTTTGTGGCTTTGTAGGTTGTTTCTTAGCCAAAATTGACAATTCTTTCTTCAGTGTTGTGCCTACATGCAGGACCTCAGGTTTCTTAGGGGATGGTCGGCCCCTCATGTTCGATTGGTTTTGCCAGACACTCGTTATACTTTTGGAATGCCATCTTGGAAATCAACAGTGGGATAAACATACCCCATGGATTCAAACAATTCCTTAGAAGGTACTTGCAGTCCTGTACCCAAAACACTTCCTAAGAAGGTACCTGGATCCATAGGGATCCTCGCCCACCCAATTTTTGCCAACATACATCAGCTCTAAATCCCATCTTGCTTGGTTCAATGCCCATTTTCAGCCAAACAACCCACACCACCCCAGTCGCAAAAAACCATCTCAGGTGACGAGTTGGGTTCCTGGGACACCAGCAACGCGGTGCCCTTGAGCCGGGTGGAGCAAGTGAAGGGATGCTGGTGGACCAACGTGGGCGTTCGGCCGCTTGGAACAGATTTGCTGATGATTTGGCTGATTTTTGTCCGGGAAATCCACGATTTTGGGAGACTCGAAAAAGAGAATCGTGTTGATTTTTTTGTTGGGACCACTTGAGTTCCAAAGATGTTGTGGAGGACTTTGTTGGGGGGTGATGATTTTGTGGTATTTCTTTGGCTATAAAAGGTGTTTATGCAAAGGTGTTTTCAAATATTATAAAATATTAGGTGATAGAAAAAACGAAGTTGATTCTTCTGTTCACTTGGTGAAACCAGGTACAAACCATTTCTGGTGAGTTCTTGGGGATGGTTTATTGAAATGGGGAACGATGAAACTTGATGGAACTTAATGAAACCAACATGGGAGAGGCCAAGAAGAATGAGGAATTCAACCAACAACAGTGTGAATTCATCAACGAAGTATAACGAAGTATTGGACATGTGAGTATAGACATATAGAAGTGCAGCGGTGACTGCAGTGGTGTGCTTTTAATCTATAATATATGTTTGTGATGTGTACTGCGGACGTATCGAAATGTTTTGAGGCCATTGTGGTGCCCATCAAGTTCTAGTTGATGTATAATATCCATTCATTAGTTATAGATATAATATAAATAATCGTATAAATATATAGTAAATAATATACATATATAGATATATGTGTACACACACACACCATAAACCCAACAGTCATTGCCATTGCTATGTCCATTGCCATGTCCAAATTACCCAGAATCGATGCTTCATTCATCGCCTCGTGCTCGCGTGCCTCAGGATTCCGTTAAAGGAGGAGTTCGAGTGAGCTGCAAAAGAAAATGCTTGGGTGACGTTGGAACACCACATTCCATATTCTTACGCTATTTGCATCTATTTGCTATGACATTCCTTGAAGTACTGTATCTGATTTTTTTCACATCTGAGGATGACAACTTAGATGATCTTCTTGGCATTTTAGATGACATCTTCCATGTCGAAGTCTCACCAAATGAACATGGTTATCTTCATCTCCAATGGTTTAATCCGTATTCAAGTCGGTTGAAGTTATACCCTTTGGGGATATTAATCCTCATCAAAGTTGGTAACCAACTCTTAACTTCATCCCCAATCTTGCACACAATGACCCAAGGAAATATGAGCCAGCATGACCCAGCTGTTTTCTTCGCAACATGCCATCGAATCGAATCCACCGTTGCAGCCAGGTACCGCTACGCCGTCTTCCGCGCGCACAGTGAAGACTTCCTGCGCCACTTGGAACGGACCAAGGTCCAGGGAGGTCCACGGGCGACAGAGGGATTTTGCTGGAAAAAATGATTTGGCTATTGAAAATGGCCATTTATAGTGGATTTTCCCATTAAAAATGGTGATTTTCCATAGCAAACTGTTAGTTTACCAGCAGGTAATAATGATTAATGGAATTTCGATGTTTTTCATGACATTTCATGGAGTTTATGGGATTTCGTCAGGTTTTAATGGGATCTATCTATGAGCCAATGAGATTTTCTAGATATTTATGGGATATGGGTGTGCTTGAAAATGGGAATACCCCCAAATGGTCCTTTCAATGGAAAAATTATGATAAACTATGACAAAGTATCAATTTTTGGGGTATGCTATTGGGTACGCTATTTTCAGACAAACCAAAATACAGAAAACCTCCACATACTTTCTTTTCTGTAGGTCATGGATTTTATCGATTTTTATGTTCTTTCCATATCTATGTTTCTTCATTGGGTGGTACCCTTTGATAATATAGCTATGGTATGTAATATATGTGGCCCATTTTGTTCAATGATTCACCGTTTCAAAAACTGTCAGATTTCCAGAGCAAAGTGTGAGATTTCCAGAGGCCAATACGCCCAAATTCCCCCCATGGTGCTGGAAGATTTACGGCCACAGTGAATCTTCGGGTGAATGCCTATATGGGGCCCCCAAACAATAGCTAAGTTGGTGAATTAATTCCAATAACTATGGTGTATGGTATTTATAACTATACTTAATGAGGTTTATAAACCAACTTATAATTGGGGGGCCCCACATTGTACATACTTCCCCGATTGAAAGAAACTACATCGCTTGAAATGATGGTTGGAAAATAGATCACGTCTGGAATAGGAAGATGTTTATGGAGCAACAAATGATGAAGACCTTGTAGTGGTACCCGAACAGATGGCACAGTTTTCCAATGATGTCGTAGATGATTTCAATTGATGTCCCATCGCCACTCGTTGTTTCCAGGTTTCCAGCTTTTGATTTTTCTGCCAAAAAGGGCGTGTCATATACCCTCTGGTAAACTAACATAACTATAGAAAATCACTATTTTTCATGGGAAAATCCACTATAAATCACCATTTTCAATAGCTATGTTAGTTTACTGGAGGGTAAAAGGAGAGAACAGAAAACCGAAAGAGAGGAAGACCGGAAAATCCATTCATAGATTCATAGGTTCGCTATCAATTCCAGTCAGTATATCAATGGGTACGCCTAGTTGCAAACCATGGATCCTGGCGGTAGGGATCATCCCAGTTTGGATGTGCACAGCATACGTGATCATGCATCTACATTCAATACACCAGCAACACAATAGTATCATACAATCTTCGTTCATTTACCTGTTTTTTAAATGTGTCTTTCAGGTTTGGGTTGGAACCATAAAAGTACTGCATTTGCCGCATGCCCATCAATCAGACATTGTACCAAGACGGTAACCCCAGCTATATGTTGCTTGATGTACCATCTAATTATAATTATTATCAATTCGAATAGTTATGGTAACTTATAGTTATGGTGGTACCACCAAGATTAAAATATGTTATAAACAATACTATTACAATGTATTGCTAATCCCCGGCCTAGTTGACCTAGTTAGTTCAACGGACTTAGCGTTCACATTGCAAGTGTTGGCCGGCCGAGGTTGGGCCAAGGAGCACGAAGAGCCCCGATTTGCTGTGGCGACAGGCAAAGCTAAAGGGGTGATCTGAAGTGGGACATGGAAATTGTGTTTTCATTTTTAATGTCGGAGAATCTTGATAAATCCACTATTAGTGACTAGTGGAATCTATAGGGAATGTTCTGAATCCCTGCTGGAGGTCCCGGGCCAACGTAGTTTACCTTTTGATTCTTGGAGGTCCCTAATGAACACTAAATTTACTAAAAATCCGTAAACTCATAACATTAGTATTTCCTGATGAACATATCATAGTATTTCATGATAAACATGATAGTAAGGGAAAGTTACAATGAAAGTAACCCCATCATGAAAGGGAAACAAATCCACCGCGTAAAGGGGTAAATTATGATAAATTAACATGGACGTGGACTAAAAGAAAAACATTTTCTTTGCAGAAAATGATCTGCATTCTTGGTTGGTTTTCCATATGTTCCTTTACTGCAGGGTATTTTGCTATATATCGACCTCATTAGCCGGCAGGAGACTGGAAGACCTTAAAAAGTAGGGGAACCAGCCCTTTAAATGAGCTTGTTGCTGGGAATTCCCATGAATTCTGACAATTTGGATGAAGACACAACAAGAAACACATCACAAGTTATCATAGTTTAAGTGTTTACAAAACCTCTATTTTCATCTCTAGCATCACAGATTTGTTGGATATCTCTGTTGAATTCGCCAAGTGACATCTGACCTTGTTGGCTTTTTCTGAAAATTGGGTGCCCAACAATCCAGGCGGGTTGAACCATCATTTTCCCCATCGAAATGACATTTTTTTGGTGTAACTGATATATACCACTGTCAGACACATCCGCATCAACGTGTGTCTAGTTTTGCGTTCACTGAGATTGTTTTCACTGGATTGGTTTAAGGGAAAATTTACAGAAAACCCCTATATTTGATGGGAAAATCCATGGTTTCCTGTAAATTTTCCCATTAACCAATCCATTGATGTTTTGATCCCTGCTGTCCCCGCAGTTTTCAAGTTTCAGAGGGTGCTCGGGTGCCCCAGTGACTTCCCCATGCAAATCCAAGCAGCGGAAGAACCACAGGTGAAGCCGCTGAAAAGGATCTTTTAAGTTTCAATGTATTGTAAGGTTTTGCTGCACGTGGCAAACCTGTCGGAAATATCATGCATCGAAGTCTCATTTCCTTTCTAGGTCGATGGCTATACGTTGTGTTCACAAACACTGGAAACCATATAATATATATATATATATAGAGGATTTCGTTGTTACGCATCACCGTAGTTGTTACTATAGTGATCTTTGTTTTTTTTCAACTAACACCACCAGTTTGTAGCTTCCAGGACTCCACCATTCATCACAACTGGGGACCACCCGTTCGCTCCGTTGCGTTTCACCGGGGGCTGACGTTTCGTCAACATGGCGAGCCCCGACGCCGACAGAGAACCGGAGCCGACGGGAGAGCTGGCGCCAGCCGGTGCTGAGAATAGATCCGAAGGGGTCGAAGGTAATGCTGAAGCTTGGAGAATTTTGAGCTTGGGATGGGGAAGTATGGGAATATCCATTGATTTAGATTGCTTATGGTCACTTTATGTTGGTTTGAACATGTGTGAAACATATCAAATAGATCTTGTGATAGTTAACAATCACTGTATACTGAGATTTCGAAAGAAGAAACAGATATGTTTCAACCACTCTCAGAGCTGCGAGGACAGTGGAACGCCGGCGGCTGCTCAGCAGGAAACACCTGAAGTGGCTGGGCTCTCTGATTTTGAGGGAGTTTCCAATGGTTGGGTGTAATATATTTTCATATGGTAATTAGTGAAGTCACTGGATATATATATATATATTATAATATATATATATATTATTATATCATAGATATATATTATTATATTATATAATATATATATATATATGGACTTTGCATGAATTTGCCTCAGAATTTAATGATCAATCTTGAATGTGTAGCCAAGTGTGGTGGGATTTCATTCCAAACATGTTGTATCATCACTCGTGACAGAACAAATATCATAATCCGACTAAGGCGATAGCTTCTGGTAAACTAATATATATAACTATGGAAAATCACAATCTTTACTGGGAAAAATCCACTATAAATGGCCGTTTGAAATAGCTACGTTTAATTGCCAGAGGGTAGTGCCAATGAAATGTCAATGAAACTCTCTGGCCGATGGCTTCAGCTGATGCCCAGCATCCCAGGTGAGCAGCGCCGACGCCGCATCACGCTCGGACGCAGCGCCCACGCTGCCACCCATCGCTGCCACGCCGCCCGTGGGGGCCGTCGCGGAAGCGGCGGCGCCGGCGGAAGCGGAAGAGGTACAGCGTGCGGAGATTCACTTTGGACGCTTGGCTATGACAATGTTGGGCAGGTAAGATATGCAAGTTGCTGAGTAACTGCAATAAGTATGGCTAAATGGTGTATATATATATATACCAAGCTCCAGGGTAAGTAGCAGATGGGGCTTAAGAAAAACATGCGATTGGCTTGATTAAACATCAAGCTCGGTGGTTTGACCAACTACACATTGAGTGGCTATTAATGTACATAGAGTGCCTGGCGGTTAAGCTTTGTAAATGCTATAGTGCCCCCGGGTCAAAGGGATTTTGCTGGTACCCATGAATTATGGAGTGTAACCCATCCAAAAGCGGGGCCCGTTGATATCTGTTTGGTTTGGGGCTGCTGGTTGTAAATGGTAGGTCAACCATGCAAAACAATGGTATAGTTTAACCAACAAAAAATGTGACAGTTTGAATACTGTAACCATTATACCGGGTGACCAGTAGAGGGGGGCAAAACAAACTATGATAACATTGTATATATAAGAATAGATAAGAATATTAATATGAATCTGTGAATATGTAAGAATAAGAATATATAAGAATATGTAACTGTAAGAATATATAAGAATTTAAAATAATATAGGATGTATGCTCTTAAATGTCTACATTTCTATACAAACTAGCCTAATGATTTACTGGATAAACCAAATGGCGCATAGGGCCTAGGGATTGTGGGATTGTGACACAACTGCCATGCTGCTGGGAGATACTTCAGAACCAAATGGGAACAAACAACCATCACAATGGGTAGATGAAGCATCGCCATAGGGAGATCATTTATTATGGGATCTTGGATGCAACGCGCTTTTTGTTTTTTTTGTTAATTTCCAAGCCAGCGGTTCCCCATAGATTGTCAATTGTATCCCAATTATTCAGCCGTAACATCTAGTAAATGAAGAATCCTGCTGTAGCCAAAAGGTGCATTTCAATTTGCTTTGGAGGATTCCTTCATCTTGGGAAAAGCAAAAAGGACCACCAACTCTTGTCTCTCGTTTCAAATATTGATTGCTTTGCAGATTGTGAAGAAGAATCAAACCAGTTTGGATTGTATGGTCTCAAACCACCAGAATTCATACTCCATCATACCCCTAAAACCATCTAAAACTAGATGACATGAAATTACAAAACATGAATTTGGGAATCATTGGAAATCGCCATGTTGGAGTTTCAGTCTTTAAACTTTAGTAGGCTCAAGGTGTGTTATCTTCCTACCGAGGAGAGGCACAACCAGAGCCGGTTCCTACGTCTCGGCCCCTTGGCAAAGGGTGTCAGCGGGGGCAAAGGTCTAGCAACTGTGAGATTCCGCGGCTGTGGAGGTTTCTACCATATGTACCAAAACACACCAAAGCATTTAGAAAGTACCGATACAAATCATCAAAATGGGCTATTCTGGGGTAAACTATAGATCCAAGTACTACCTGAGAAGGAGCTATCTTAGTTTACCAGAGGGTACCAATTCTTCATGGATCAAGTGGTATATTGAGATTATACTGATGGATACCTATGGATATTTTATTGTATAGCCATTGGGATGATATACCCATTATAATCTACCCTCTGGTAATTTGTTACATAGCTGTTGAAAAATTATTGACAAATATCATTTATAGTTTATATCCACCCAAAAAATGTGATTTTCCATAGCAAACTGGGAATTTAGCATAGCTAATTATTGAAAATAGGATTTTCCCACTAAAAAATCGTGATTATAGCCATTTTTGTAGTTGATTTTCCCCTTAAAAAGATGTGATTTTCCATAGCAAACTGTTAGATTACCAGAAGGTATCACCTTAGTCGGATTAATAATTATATTTGTTCTGTCACGAGTGATATATGATACTGTGATTTTTGGCTGTTGCATCTTGCCTTCACTGATGTCAGTTTTTACATTCAGATCTCATTTGTGACTGAAGTTGTCACGACTTGCTGTCGCAATCAGTTGCGGCTCCTGGTAGCAATATGCAGTGAAAAAGTTAGTCAGCGGTC
>BGPT01002622.1:10937-21011 GCA_003297045.1 Symbiodinium sp. clade C Y103
TACAGGCTCAAACAATGTCTAGCTGTCACAACAGTTGTCTGCCTGGCCTTGGAGAATCCACCACTTCAACCGCAAGATCACAATGCGTTCACTGGGCTGGTTGAGTTGCATCGATTTTGTGCAGCGGCGTGTCAGTTTCTTGCCGTTGCGCTGCTCTTCAGTGTATGTATGAAGTGGGCAATTGACAAAGTAACATCTGACCTTNTTGCATCGATTTTGTGCAGCGGCGTGTCAGTTTCTTGCCGTTGCGCTGCTCTTCAGTGTATGTATGAAGTGGGCAATTGACAAAGTAACATCTGACCTTAGCGGGGCAGCAACAGCAACACATCAAAAATATATAGCTGAACTGAACTGAACTGAACAAACAGAAAGCACATTTGCTCCATCGGTGGCCCTGGCCCATGGCAACACATTGGATTGGATTGATTGGATTGAAGATTTTTGTCTATATACAGACAAGCAATACCGTTACATATTTTACACTGACACGCTGACACTGCTGNGGCAACACATTGGATTGGATTGATTGGATTGAAGATTTTTGTCTATATACAGACAAGCAATACCGTTACATATTTTACACTGACACGCTGACACTGCTGACACTGCAGGCTGACACTGACACTTCAAAGTTTTCAACTTTAAAAATAATTAGTCAGTCCAAGTCCAAGGGACTGCTTGATCTTTGCGAAGTATAAGAGACCAATTCCCTATCCAAATTGTCGATGGGTCGTACACTGATGTAGGGCCACTTCCAGGATTGAGGGCAGGCTCCGGCGCAAGAAGAGGTCTTGGGACAGGAACTGGAACAATGTTGTTTGCCCTCTGTGCACGTGCTTCCAGTTGTAAGTCGGCAAGAGTCATGTTGTCCCNCCGGCGCAAGAAGAGGTCTTGGGACAGGAACTGGAACAATGTTGTTTGCCCTCTGTGCACGTGCTTCCAGTTGTAAGTCGGCAAGAGTCATGTTGTCCCTATCATCAGATGTTGCAGAATGCGCCGGAGATTCTGGGTCTGAAGCAGCTTCATCAGCTGGTGATTCTGGATCTGAAGCAGCTTCATCAGCTGGCGATTCTGGATCTGAAGCAGCTTCATCAGCTGGTGATTCTGGATCTGAAGCAGCTTCATCAGCTGGCGATTCTGGATCTGAAGCAGCTTCATCAGCTGGTGATTCTGGATCTGAAGCAGCTTGATCAGCTGGTGATTCTGCACGTTGATGAGCTGGGGCTGGAAGGGCATCAACTGGGGCCACAGCATCGCTCGGATTGACATCATTATCAGGCACTGGTATGCTGCCCCTGGCAACACCACTGGCACTGGCACTGGCATCATCTGCTACGAACCCCTCTGCCACTACTTCCGCGGCCTGTTCTACTGGTTCGGATTTTTCATTCAGACCGTTGCCGTCTCGGCCATCATCGAGTGGAGATGTCATTGCATATTCTGAATCTGAATCTTGTACACTGATTGCGCCACTACTCTCCAGCAAACCAGGCCCGGGCTCAAACGGCTCAGACTTGCAAGTTTTGGCATTGGTGCCAGTGCCAGGATCTCGGCGTTGTCGGCGTCGGCCAGGTGGAGCAGGCAGCTCAGGCAGCTGCTTCATTTGCGCCCAGGCGGAGATGGCAGCTGAGCCAGCTGCTTCATCATCATCGAACTGCCCAGGCGGAGGAGCAGGCAGCTGCTTCACAGGGCCCCGGTCGGACATGCCAGCAGCAGAATCTTTCCGAAGTTCTTTCTTGTATGCTGCTGCTGACATGTCCGGCCGCAAACGCACTGCCAGGTGCAAAGGAAGGCCAAGCAATGCTTTGTAGTAGGCGTTCGATTGAAAATAGTGAATGCATCCACCTTCCTGAATCAGCCTGTCTGATGAAAGCAATGCTTTCAAATAGTCAGTGCCAAGTCCTCCGCCTCTGTGGTAGTAGATGATTTTTGACAGTCATTTGCGTCATGGGAGGCGCAGGGTCTGATTCGTAGTTGAGGATGCAACCCTTGTTGGCATACTTCTGTGAAAATGATACTGCCGAAATACCGGCATTTGTAACTTGAAAGAAGTTGCTGTCGTCACAAATGCGGCCATTGTCGTCCACACGAGCAATCCATTTCTGCATCAGCAGTTTGCCAAAATCCTGGGAGTCCTGCTCTACCTCCGCATACATTTTTTCTGAACCTCCAACAATCGCCTTCGCAGAGATCATTTGCATCAGCAAATGTATTGCATCTGGTGGCCTTGGCTCCGACTCTGTCTGATCTCAGTTTAAGTTTAATGGTTAACGCTTCACGGCTTCACGCATGTAACATTAATTCTACATCTCTCATCTCATCTACAGTCTACATTCATGTACTACATGTCAGCAATGATAATGATACTGATATGATACGAGTTGGACTCTCACTCTCACTCTCATTCATTGACACTTCATTAAATCATAAGTTCACACAGTTCATGCAATCTGCATTGGGAATCAAGCTGTTTACCTGATCAAAAAGAAAATGAAAAAAGCGGCCAAGGAGCAATGACACATTCTCATTTGCCATCACCATGGATACCTCATTCTCAAGCTTCCACACGCACAGAGAAGACAGTTCATCCGCCGCCACAGATTTAAATTTTGCAGCCAAGGGAAGCCCTGTTGGCTGCAGATCCACAGAATCAACAGTTTCCTGTGATTGGAAGACAACACCACAGGTGTCATCAGCTCTGTTGCTTGCAGGCTTCGCAGCAGTGTAGAGTTGCACGGTAGCATCAAAAGCCAAAGGTTTCTGACCCACGAACTTGTGCCGGTTCAAGTTGCCACCAAGTACTTGAAAAAAAGCATGTTGCTGCTGTGGCAGTGGCTGTGACTCACCTTGCTCTTGCTCTATGTCTAAGTCTTCTTCGCCATGGACAACTGAGGGAGGAACATGTACAAGTTGTACACGGCTCAAATTTTCTGTTGGCGACGCATCAGTGAGTTGCGGCATCAATCTTTTGAAGGAGGAACAGCAGTCCCCAAAAGTTTTTGCATTCATAGAGAAGACCACGTGGTCTCTCCTGCCCACCTGCAGAGCAAAGCACTGGGAACAAGGCTCAAGGCTTAAGGCATGGTATTTAGATATTCAAATTTCGAAAAAAAACTTGATAATGTTGATAAAGTATGATGATGATGATGATGATGCTGATGCTGATGCTGATCATGATGATGATGATGATGATGATGATGATGATGATGCTGATGCTGATGATGATGATGATGATGATTGATTTATGATTGATGGTTGATGATTGATGATTGATGATTATTTGAATATGATGATTATGATGATTATGATGATTATGTGTGAAGTGTGAAGTGTGAAGTGTGAGAACTTGTGGGCAGACCTGGACTATCAAACCTGCTGACTTTACTAATAATAGTTATTTATGTTTTTGGCGGTCCCTTGCAACATTAATGATTCCACCCAACTTCAAGTCAGGCACCATGCCTCAAGAAGATGTGGGATCATGGCAGCTGTCAAAGGATCATGCATTGCTTTCANAGACCACGTGGTCTCTCCTGCCCACCTGCAGAGCAAAGCACTGGGAACAAGGCTCAAGGCTTAAGGCATGGTATTTAGATATTCAAATTTCGAAAAAAAAACTTTTCAGCAAATAACACATGATAGTTTATGATTGTGGATAGTCCTTGATAATGTTGATAAAGTATGATGATGATGATGATGATGATGATTGATTTATGATTGATGGTTGATGATTGATGATTGATGATTATTTCATTATGATGATTATGATGATTAAGATGATTGTGATGATTATGTGTGAAGTGTGAAGTGTGAAGTGTGAGAACTTCTAGCAGACCTCGACTATCAAACCTGCTGACTTTACTAATAATAGTTATTTATGTTTTTGGCGGTCNGATTCCACCCAACTTCAAGTCAGGCACCATGCCTCAAGAAGATGTGGGATCATGGCAGCTGTCAAAGGATCATGCATTGCTTTCAGCATTTTGGATGGGTGCAAGTTCTCGCCGTCGCCGTCTCTCTCGTTTTCGTCAGCACCGCTGTTACCTTCCACTTCCATCTCCTGTTGTTCGCTGGCTTTGTAGTCCAGTTCCATTTGCAGCCTCTTGCGGTCTCCATGCTTCAAGAAGATATTGTCTCTGTACAGCAAGGAAGAAAGTTCTCTCTCTCCCATGGAACTTGTGTAGGGGCCTGGAGCCAGATGAAGAAGTTTCCTTGGAAGAAAACCAGCAAACTNCTCTGTACAGCAAGGAAGAAAGTTCTCTCTCTCCCATGGAACTTGTGTAGGGGCCTGGAGCCAGATGAAGAAGTTTCCTTGGAAGAAAACCAGCAAACTACAAGAGAAGGACAGCAATTAGACAACAGCAATGTTACCTCAAACTCAACAATGATAACAATGAACAAACATCAAAAGGCAAACCAAAGCAAGTCTACAGTCGACAGTCTAAGTCGGACAGTATTGCTGAGCTGTTGGAAAATTAATAAGAACTATGAAATTGTAAGGTTCTTGCAAAATTCGGTCCCAAGTCACAAGGCCCAAGGCCCAAGCCAATCAGGAGAATCAGCAGACATATGATATATATATATATATACATGTTCAGTCATTCATAGATGCATTCAGACATTCATTCCAGATTGATGACAAGGCCAAGGCGGTCAAGGCTCAGAACGATTTGTCGGAACCCATCCAACCGCTCCATGCCCTTCACTTCCTCATGGACATCCTTCAGATCCTCAGTTTGAAAGTCAGGCAACACCAACTTCAATCAACACTTGACAATCAACCAGCGCTCAGTCATAGACCGACGGGGTAGTCCTAAGTCCTGAGTCCTGAGTCCTAAGTGTCTAAGTGTCCCAAGAACAAGTTTTCAGGTTTCTTTTTCAAGTAACTAGAAACTGGCTCACAACACATGTCCCTAGTTGCTACTAAAAAAGAAAAAAACAAAAAGGGCCTCCCATTATCCTTGCTCCGGCGGCCCAAGTCGGAGAGATGCTGGTACCGAAAGAGAGGGCCCTGGACATTCCTCTGAGGAGGAGGGCAAAGAAGCGGTACCAGCTTTGGTCAAGGAATGTCTGGAGCATGACGTCTCACAATCCCAGGATGAGCGGGATAGCTACAAACGCCATGTATGCATACCAGGTATAATGTTGCCAGGCGCCATTTGGATCAATCAGGATTGTGATTGTCCAGTTGTGGCTGTCACTGGCAGCAACAATGATTGACACTACCTACTGTGTCGAAAAAGTCCTGTTCTTCTGAAGGTTTTGCTTACGGGGGTTATTGCTTACGCAAGGCCCTTATTGCCACCCTCCCTCTGACTCTGACCTCTGACTCTGACCTCTGACTAAAGATAAATAAGGAGGTTTTTGATGCTGATCAAATGAATGCTGCCCAGGAGCTGCTGGTGCAAGCACGAGCTCTGCCAGTTGCACTGAGCGCATCTCAAATGACAAGTAGGGAACCTTGGCTGCTGGGGCCCTCTTCAAGACCCTCGCAAGTAGACTGTGAAGTCCTTCCACCGACCGACTCACGCAGCGGACCAACTTGAATCCCGACAGCCAATGGAGAAGTTGGGCTGTGGCTGCTGCGGATGGGTGAGCTGGTTGGAGGACATGCCGTTGAACAATGTCCAAGACTGAAGATCCACCTGCTATTTCCTCAACCAATGGCCGCAATGGCTCTTCACAAGGACCATCAGGAAGTCCTCGCCACTTTGGATCCAAGAAGCGTTTCGTCTGTGCATGTAAGGACTGCGCAGTTGAAGAGGTTTTGTGGGTTTGCTGATGGTCAAACATGGCCAAACAATCCACTGCGGCTGTTGTTGCGATGAAAGGATCTGAATGTGCCAGCGCACCTCAAATCAATCAGAGCCAGGAGCAAGCTGTAGCCATGTATAGCCCAACAACCAACCAGAGTTCTGCCACACACTGTGCTTCAAATTTCAAAGTTCAAACGTCAAAAGCATCGAAGTCATCAAACTGATCATCAAACCATCAGTATTTGAAACAGTATACATATATATATATATATACACACATAAACCTATACTAAGCACCTGGAGCCTGGAGCCTGGAACATCCTGGAACCTTGTGGAGCTCAGGTGATTGGTCGTACTCAGACTTCCATCAAAAAAACAATTTGCATTTGCAGCATTTGCAGGTTCAAAAAACATCCGCAGACTGGATGCAGTCAACAAAAAACTCTGTGGAAATCTGTGAAAGCAGTGGCGAATCTGAAGACAACCAGGTTCAACCAGGGCACACAATCTCCACGGCAACTCTTGGAAGTAGTGCAGTTTGACTTCCAGCAATGCCCACAATTTCGTCCGGGCCCGTCCAATGTCATCAATCAGTACTGCCCGTTCCGTATCTTCGGAGGATGCCAATGCCTGCGAAATAGTATGACCTCGAAGCCGCATCTCCCGTGTTAGCAAAAGCTTCCACTCATTGCTCGCCAGTTCCACCGCACGACATCCTCTGAATGGGCAAGTCTTTGCCTTGTCCAGGTCCAACCCACAGCAGCTGCAACCCTCAGCCCACCGCCCAATGAATTCTGCCTCGAAAGCCAAAGTTCCCAAAAGGGCAGCTTGTATCCAGAAAGATTCGCTTGAAATTGCGGCATCAGCAGTGTGAAGGATACTTGCATTTTCTTCACGCAACGCCTTGAAGCGGTCCCCACCGCCAGTCTTGAACTTATTCAGAGACCAATACTTTCGAAGCGGTTTTTCCACAAGACTGAGTTCAGTCACAAAGTCAACCAAGCACTCCCACCGAAGAGATTTGATGCTTTTATTCCATGTCTGGAAGAGCCGTCTTTCAGCCTTTGTCGCCTTCTCTCCCATGCAGCTGTACACAAATCGCTCCCGATATGTTGCTCGTTTCAGGAGTGTCTCCAAAGCACCAAGGTTGGTGTGAAGATCTGGCCAGAAGGCCAGGCACTGCAGGATTTCAGCTAAGATGTTGTCCATTGTGTGTTTGAGGTCTGAAGTTTGTATCGAATTCGGAAAAAGCTTTGCGAAACCAACATCATCTTCAACTTCAACTTCACCCTCCTCTTTCTCTTCCAGGACCACAAGGTCACCATGCTGTGAAAGAGATGACGTTGGCTGGTCACCTGGAGCACCTATGTTGTCATCATCCGAATCGAGAAGTGAGATGACTTCGTTGTGCTTCGGCTGAGGCTGCACATCTTCCTGGGAAGTATGGAGTCACAAATGTCACAAAATGTGCCAAAATAATGTATTATATTAAGGAACACTAAATTGAAGCAAAGCGCCTGGCACACCAAAGGTATTATTCAAAGAATATATCTAGGCGCAGGCGCAGCGTAGGCGCAGCGCATTTAATTTGTTTCTGGTGGCTCTTCTTAATGAATATATCGTTTGAAGTCGCATTCAACTTTAATCGCCCCAAGAATCTATTGTATAGCTATAGGGAATAGGATACCTTAAAATAAAACCGTGAGGCCGTGAGGCTGAGGTGGCACTGGTGGCACCCAGAAATGATGCCACTGATAAACTTGCAGAGCTGTTCTCACGGTTCCAGCCCTTTTCTCACAGGAAATTCCACCCCCTTTTCTCGGTTCCACGGTTCGACCGCCCATTTGTCGCATAAACAGAACCACTAAATCTCAGTTTCAAACTTCAAATTTCAAACAATTACACTCCAGACTCCAGACTCGCCACAAAGTGAAAACCGGTGACTTGACAGGTAAAAAGGGCAACACCTATATATATTATGAACTCCACAGTGGCCTACAGTGTCTTGGGACATACAAACACACGGATGTACGAAGAAGAAACTCCAGCCACACTGAGTCATCCAAGGCTCCAGGGACAAGCAATTGAACTCTTGTTCCATTGCAGCTTGGCCCAAAGAAGCAACACCTCCCAGATCAGCAGCAGTGTCAGCTACCAGAGCTGCAATGTCCACCCTGGGTGCTCTGCCAATCTCGAATTCAACACCTGCACAAAACACAAATAAAATTACATATCCCTTGAGTCTTGAGTCCCTTGTTCCAAAACCCATGCCAGGCAGGTATGAGTCGGTATGAGTATGAGGCACCATAAATATTCTCATGTGTCAAGTCACTCAGCCCAAGTCAACAATCGGAATTTGCTAACCTTGCAAACACCCTAATGACAACGCAAGACTTTGGTCGTAGTCCAAGCCTTGATCAGACACATTGCAGATGACCCGGTGGCTGTAAGCAATGATATCATCCATTGGGTTGTCAGACACTGCCGGGACCTCCAGAAGCAAGCAGAATACCAGAGCATCAAGCTTGTTGATCCATCCAGCAGCGTGTTTGCCCAATGATAATATGGGCAGTGTTCGTGAGGCCACCTTCATGACTGGCGGTCCATCAGGGAAGCCCTGATCATCGCCTCCCTGATCTGGATCATCTGCATCACTGCCCGAATCCAAGGCCAAGGCATTGCGAGAGCAATTGTTGCGGAGGTCATACAACAAGCGCCGCTCTGCTTCAGATGTCCTTAAATACATGGCAATGGACTGGGATGACATGATCACATGGTCTGCTTCCAGACTGCCATACTGTCAAAATGATGACAAAAGGCCAACAAGCTGCCGGAATGAAGAATGGTATGTAGGCAGTAGGCATGTAATGACAATGGTAATGTTTCCTTTAAGTTGGCCCTATACTGGAGGCTGGAGGTTGCTCAGCTCTTCAAGTTGAGGCGAGGCTCTTGGCCGTGAACTCTTGGGTGAGAAAGAAGTCTTTCCCCTTCTCTGATGAGTCATAACCTCAGTGTCACGGTCAAGTGCAAGGGCAGGGCATCAGGTGCGTGACTCAATGTCTTTGACATTAGGACACCACGTCACCACGTCTCCAAGTTGACACCAAGTTGTTGGGTTTCATCATCTACACCATTTGACTCTACTCTACACTCTACACCCCAACCTCTTGGGAGACACATGCTTGGAGACCAATGAAGTGATACTGATACATTCAGAGAGCTGGGCAGGACCCGGACTCCGGACCCCCTGAGTCCACCAGTGACACAAAGGATAATTCTTCAGGAACGATAATATAATAATGAATGATGAATGATGCTCCAATTTCAAACCAGCAACCCAATGTCACGAAGTGACCCTGGTAGCCGCCAACCTTCTTCCAGAACAACCTTCTGGAAATCATCAGCATGGCATCCAGTTTGCAACGGGCTCGGCTCAACGAAGCAGCAGATGGGCCGGCATGGTCTTCTGTGCATGAATGGTCGCCAACCTGCACCGGCACCAACGCAAACAAACACTAAATTCAGCTTGAGGCTTGCTGCACAGAAAGCTGCAACATTGTTCATCTCTCAGTCTCAATCTCTCATTGTTGCAAAGAAACAAGTTTCTTGGCAGCTCTCAGGGCAGTTTGGAACTGCCCACCATTTCGCAAATGCACACCCCTTGGCGGCTTGGCGAAGCAGAAAGCCACAACATCACCACAAAGCCACATAAACAGGTCACACACAATAACCATGACAGGACAAAACATGTATGTTAAATAGTTCATCAAAACAAAAATTACCAAATTTCAAAGTGTGGGTGACNACACACAATAACCATGACAGGACAAAACATGTATGTTAAATAGTTCATCAAAACAAAAATTACCAAATTTCAAAGTGTGGGTGACGGTGGGTGAGTGAGTGACTTCCAGTCCAGTCAGTCCAGTCCCAGCTACAATAAGGCTATAGAAAAAAGAGAGCATAAAGTAAAGGCATAAAATACCAAAATGCCAAAACCCCTATGATTTGTGATCTATTCGCTTATTCGCTCTTCTCTATGCGAGCTTTCGCGGAAGCAAATCTTCGCAAAAACTTTCTCGAATCTTTCGCAAGCATGGTTCTAGCTAGGCAAGAACGCAAACACCTGTCACATNTTTCTCGAATCTTTCGCAAGCATGGTTCTAGCTAGGCAAGAACGCAAACACCTGTCACATGTCTTGGCATGCCAATCTCGCCACTTTTGCAAACTGTTTTTTTCTCCAAGACTTCTCCCCTTCTTGTCTAACACAAAAACTACAAGAACTGCAAGAACGACAAGAACTGCAAGGATCACAAT
>BGPT01002622.1:34911-56466 GCA_003297045.1 Symbiodinium sp. clade C Y103
AGCATAGAGAGCGGAAAGCTGTCCGATGCCATCCCGTTCCGACAAGTCCACCGCGGAGTGGATTCATTCAGCCATGGTCTTGTCCTGCGGACAGGGTCGCCTGCTCCGAGCTTTGATTCAAATCAGGACCAGGACGAAAACCTCAACTCTGGGTCTGGGAGTCTGGCACACTTGCGAATCTTCAACAACAGGTGTAAACCTGCACGTCGCGATGAGCCCCATGATGTAGAGGCGCCTCGCAGGACAAGACAACGGCGGAGTGGATACCACCAGCCGTGGGCTTGTCCTGCGGGTCGCCCGCTCCGAGCTTTGCAAACATGTCGAGATTTCGAAACACAGAAACAGAGAATCAAGTCACAAATTTGTTCCCGGATTGTGTNCTTGTCCTGCGGGTCGCCCGCTCCGAGCTTTGCAAACATGTCGAGATTTCGAAACACAGAAACAGAGAATCAAGTCACAAATTTGTTCCCGGATTGTGTCTGGCACCACACTTGCGAATCATTCAACAACAGGTGTAAACCTGCACGTCCCGATGAGCCCCATGATGTAGAGGCGCCTCGCAGGACAAAACNATTGTGTCTGGCACCACACTTGCGAATCATTCAACAACAGGTGTAAACCTGCACGTCCCGATGAGCCCCATGATGTAGAGGCGCCTCGCAGGACAAAACCACGGCCGAATGGATACATTCAGCCATGGTCTTGTCCTGCGGGTCGCCCGTCGCCCGCTCCGAGCTTTGCAAACATGTCGAGATTTCGAAACACAGAAACAGATTTGGGACTTGATGCCATGGGAATCAAGTCACAAATTTGTTCCCGGATTGTGTCTGGCACACTTGCAAGCTTCAAGCAAAAACAGCAACAGACCCATACATATGTATATCTATATATAAGAATACAACTGCCAAGTTGACACATCACATTGATCTGGTGTTGTGGTGTGGTCCCAATCTTGATTCAGAATCTTTGTGCGCAAAAGTTGAGACTCTGGGGCACTCTGGGGCCCTGGATCCAAGCCTGGGATCAATCATTGTGACACATAACAAGTGAACCAGAGGTGAAAAGTGGAGATTAGCTCACAGGAATAGACCGGAATAGAGTACTTACTCAATGTTGGCACTTGCCAATTGACGTGTCACACTGATAAGAACAGTTCCAAAAATGCAAGGTTCGGAACTCGGAAAGGACCGGATTCGATCGGTTTAACAGTTGTCACACTGTCACACTGTTAAGAACAGTTGCATAGTTTCAGAAAAGGACACTGTATACAGATTACTACTGACTACAGACTATTACTACTGACTACAGACTACAGACTACAGTGACTACAGACTACAGATTCATAAGATTACGTCATGTTGTCATGTTCCATGAATTCCATCAAGTTGAGATGGATGATGATGATTCAATGTGCATTCCAATTCTGACCTCTGACCGGATACTGAGTCTGAGTCTGAATGTCCCAGACAGTCAACTGCGAATGCCAGGTCCAGGCCAAGGACTCCAAGAGGAGCGATCGTCCAAGCCGTCCAAGCTGGGCAATTCCGAAGCGAAGAGAAAGAACAAGAAAAGAATGGGAATTGAAAAATGGTTTCGCCAGTTAAATTTCAACTGCACAACAATGGTTTATCTCTAAGTGCGAAGCCAGCTCACAACAATGGTCAGCTCACACGCCTTTTTCTTGAACCAGGGCCTTGCGATGTCATGTATGTAGTATGCATCAAGTTCCATGTGATTCCACATGAGAAAAGTGAAGACTGTGTTCTGAATGACATTCTCGATTTGTGTGTGTGTGTGTGTGTCAATCGTTGTGCAGTGGCCACGCTACATCGATCATCAATCCAGGACATCATTGCTGTTGCAAATTTGCAAATGTTTCGGACTCCTCCTTGAGCTCACAAGCTTGAGCTGCGCAGCTCATCCATCATGTCCCAGAAATTTCCAGCGCCACGGCGCCACTGCACATTTTCCAACACACATCAAAAGTCTCGTACAAAAGTTTTGAGGTAGTCAGGTAGTCTGTCAGTCAAAGTTCANATTTCCAGCGCCACGGCGCCACTGCACATTTTCCAACACACATCAAAAGTCTCGTACAAAAGTTTTGAGGTAGTCAGGTAGTCTGTCAGTCAAAGTTCAGATTCTTCCCATTTCTCTGAAGAGATCATATCCAATGCTACGCAAAGCCCGACTGTGGCCATAGCTGCAAGGGTGAAGTGCCAAGCCCGAGTGCAGCCTTATGGACAGGGCAATAGAGATCACTAATTGGCCTTGGCGATCTCAGAGGGATCGTCTAATGTGATCTGCCCCAGAACAACGGCGGTACACATGTTGTTCATCTCGGCCAGCCTCGTTTGGATGACACTCAACGGGACCATCGGCTCGCCCCAGTCCAGCATTTCTTGAATGGCCCAGACGGCAGTCTGGAGTAATCGATCCCATTGNTTAAATTTCAACTGCACAACAATGGTTTATCTCTAAGTGCGAAGCCAGCTCACAACAATGGTCAGCTCACACGCCTTTTTCTTGAACCAGGGCCTTGCGTTCCATGTGATTCCACATGAAGTTGGCAATGTGTCTGCAGTTCCTAATGACCGTCGTCTCCGGACCAATTCCAGCCATCAACTGATCCCACCGGTAGCCCTCGAGGTAAAGGCGGTATTCCAAAGAAACTTATCACATCCTCAGAAATGAAAGGTTTCGTCGTGGTATGGCAGTTATGGTTGCTAGGTCAATCATCTCAAACATATCCATTGCTACTGACCATGATTGATGAGGTGTTGCTCAAGGTTTCAACTGCTTTGGTAGACCGCAACATTTTTACCCATGACTATATCGTGTGGTGATGATTCATTNCTACTGACCATGATTGATGAGGTGTTGCTCAAGGTTTCAACTGCTTTGGTAGACCGCAACATTTTTACCCATGACTATATCGTGTGGTGATGATTCATTTGATCTTGAAGTGTCAACATCATCAATGATCAATGGCCTGGCTCACAAGATAAAGGCACAGAATGCAAGGGTTGAATATGTGCTAAAATCTTCGTGGNTTTGATCTTGAAGTGTCAACATCATCAATGATCAATGGCCTGGCTCACAAGATAAAGGCACAGAATGCAAGGGTTGAATATGTGCTAAAATCTTCGTGGCTCACGGCTCATGGCCAATCGCCTCGGCGATCTCAGAGGGATCGTCTAATGTGATCTGCCCCAGAACAACGGCGGTACACATGTTGTTCATCTCGGTCAGCCTCGTTTGGATGACACTCAACGGGACCATCGGCTCGCCCCAGTCCAGCATTTCTTGAATGGCCCAGACGGCAGTCTGGAGTAATCGATCCCATTGTGAGGCTCGTGAGGAGTCCTCAGTGGCAAGGTCTCGTCGCCATCGGGCTACTGGCTCAGTGGCCCTTCTCATTTCAGCGGAGATCTGCTCAGTCTCATTTGCCAGTGTCGCTGGGTTGCAAGGCGGTAGACGTTCTAAGGAGTTCTCCCCCAGCAACCTGGCTCCCGTCNGCTTCTGGGATCATTTCGGACAAAGAGTTGCTCATCTGTTGCAGCGCTGGACAATATTCGTGTAATGGAGTATCCATGTTCAAGAACTGCTGAATGGCAAGACTGACGGCTAGCATGGTAAGCAAAAGGACAGGTTTGTCCGTATGGGTTGGATACACCAAGTCCCGTGCTTGCTGGCCGTCCAATGCCATATAGCAAATCCAAGCCCCAACGGTCGACATGGCTCGGAGATCTAGATCACAATTTCAAAAGTGGATTTATCTCGAGCCCACGCTGCCCGTGGCTCGAGTCACTCTCATGTTCTTCTGTGCGACTGCGTTTGCACACCAAGACATTTTCGATTTGTGTGTGTGTGTGAATCCTTGTGCAGTAGCCAGTGACTCTGACTATGCCACATCAATCAACCCAGGAGTGATCAGGTCCCCATGTAACTGTCAGTCAGTCTACTTCTACTTGGACTTGGATGTATGAACAGCTGTTTGTTGAANGTGATCAGGTCCCCATGTAACTGTCAGTCAGTCTACTTCTACTTGGACTTGGATGTATGAACAGCTGTTTGTTGAACAATAGCTGGGGCACCAGACCAGACCACCAAGCTGGAACTCCACAATGGACTCAATGGACTCCCGGGACAACAATAAATGCACTGCTCCCTGCTGAAAGCAACTGGTTTCACCCAAGATGGGACTGCAAGCCCCCGAATTACCAGGAATCCTGCAAGTAATCGTCACTTTTCATATGAGGAGACTCATTAAAGAAAAGGGAGGATTGACACCTAACCTTCCGGAACTGGATAACAGCACTCCGTTGGTACAGAATGTGCTCGATATAGCAAGGAGAGCATATGCTGACATTCCTGCGGCCTATATGTTGCGAGTTCGGTGCCCCCCGTGCGCTGAAGGACAGGGATGTTTACAAGCAGACAAACTTGAAATCATCCAAACTCCCAAACTTGATCTTGACGCAATCGTTTTGCCCAGTAAAGGCATGCAAACGAAGGTACACATTAGAAGAGAACAAGAAGTTGCCATCCTATCACCAAAGGACCCCAGGTTGGGTTTCCTTATTATGCAGCAACTACAGGTTCCGTGTCCTACTGCGAAAGTATCATTAAGACCATATGTTTGCCAGTGTGGAAAAACTCATGTCAAGATCGTTGCAGAAGAAGATATCTGCCCTGGCTGCTTTTTAACAGTAGGGGTACAAACTGACAGAGATTCCGCGAGAAATCTCCCAACTCTAATAATTCAATTTGATGGATCCTGCCATGCATCCAATCGAGCAGGCGGTGCCGGTGTTGCAGCTTTAAGTGTTACACCCCAGGAAATAGAACTAATGACCTGGAAAGCCGTAGCCCTACCGGATTGTACTGATAATGTTATAGCAGAAGCGCAGGCATGCAAACATGCATTTTTAACGGCACAAAGAATCATAGATGTTTGCTTAACGCAGCAACGCATGTTTGCTGATGTATACATTCAAGGAGATATCCTGCCGATCATCAACTTTCTTGCAAACCGAAATAGAATCAAAACGCCTGAGGTAGTGAAAATCTTGGAGAGCTGCAGGGACATAATGGCCCGCATGTCAAAGCAGTTCCTCCTTCGCTACCTACCTAGAGAATGTAACAAACTTGCAGACAATTTTGCAGGACAGGCTGCGGCGTTTGCAAAAGCACATGTTTTGTCAGAAGCGACCTCCGTTGCTGTAACATTTCCGTTTTGGCTCACACAAAGTTTGGGCTTCTTGCATGAACAAGAAGAACATCACGGATTGCAACACCAACAGCTTGTAGAAGTACCTCTCCTTGGGAGCACAGTTGCAAGGAAAGTGATGACGCATTACCGCCACCTACAAAGAAAGTTTAGTGAATACTGCCATCTAACAAATCAGCAAGAAGGCAAAAATGTTGTTATCTATAGACCGGTTGCTTATGATGATGAGGGACGCTACTATGCTTCTAGCTTTGCTGGACAAGCGATGCCTAAAGACCTTAGAATTGCCCTATTTCATAACCATGTCGAGCTAGACATCAGTGGTGCACATTATGAGTTAGTACGACGGCTATCCAGTGATGCTAGATTACCCCCTGTCCTTCAGATGAGGCGATGGTTACAGCACCACATAAGCCACATTGTATTACCTTCAGCTGATAGTGATTTAGTCAAGAAATGGCCCCTCATCGTGATAAATGCAGCCACTGCAGAAAAAGCGCAGTTTTACCTCAAGTCTCAACTAGAAACTGATATTCCATATCCCTTAATCGAGTTTGGAGAGAACTTAAGATCTGCAGCAAACAAAGTTATCCATTCGCTACCGGATTGGGTACCCAAGAGGACAGGTGAATGGATTACGGGAATTGCTTTTCGATCATTAGAAATGGTGGAAAAAACGTTATGCTGGCAGGCTTTCCATTACCTTCATACTCACTCACCCTTCCTCTCGGTTATATGGCTACACGATGGATTCTGGGTTTACCCGGCTCCATCTGAGAAGCTTTTGCAGAACCTTCATGACCAACTAAATGGGCAGTTCGGTCTTAGTCGCATGGACCCTCCCTTATTTCGTTGTACCCCCGTTGAGCAAATGTTGGCGCAGGTAGTTGACAAATATGGACACCTACCCTCGCTTCCTATTTTAACACAAAAAAAATTGGGAAGCGATCAGGCACTCCCGCCTGGATTTGTCATATCAAAGAAAAGAAAATACAACCCGGACAACCATGAAAAAGCCATTGACCAAATGAATAGGTTGGCTAAAAGATCGCAACGAAATAACCATCGAGTACGCAAACGCACTGCAGAAGGATGAAAGCTACGACTCCAACGCACATAATCGGACGTAACCAAACGACCGCCTACGAACTAGTTATACGATAGCAAAACGAGAAGCAGGATCCGCCCTCGCAACTATCCTACTGGGAGGGTGCTCGGAGGCGCCCACCCGAATCAGAATTCTAATCGAGTTCTTATGTAAGGTTGCTCGGAGGTTGCCTTACAGTATGTTGCTTGGGTGGCATCCCTCGCTGCGGTACCATACAAGTTGCTAACCTAACTAAATCAGTGGTTTTTATCCAGTGGCTCCCGGTTTCGATTACAAAACCTAATTGAACAAGGCAAAAGACTTACAACGAAATCCCTGAAATGAAATGTGCGGATATACCTACTTTATTTTGGTAGGAAAAACCAGACAAAGGGACTCTATTTTAACTAAACTGTCCCCCACTAACTCGGTGTCGAATTTAACGAGCATATAACTACTGCAGAAGGGCTCAAGTTTTGAAGTGTACCTTGGGCAGCGCTGATACAGCGCCCATTATAGAAAGGGTCCAACCAAAGATTGCCAAAGATTGCCACGAAGCGAACCTACGTTACATGCTCAAGACAGCGGCTGGTGTGTTGAACGCATTTACATTTGATCACGATGAAGTTGAGGATGGTTCTCACACATCGGATGCAACTGTAATCTCCCCGCAGATCAAATGGGCTACTACAGGGGAAGCCATCATAGTGTTCCTGCCTGACATGGAGAAAGTGAACACCATCCTTGACTTGAAAAAAGCTGTGAGGAACGTACGCACAGACCTATCGATCTTCCGTATACAGCTCTACATGGACAAGCGGCGGATGCAGGATGAAGAGACAGTCACTGTTGGGGGGGAAGAGTGCCTTACCCACCTACAGTGTGTCCTTGTCCCGGTAAGAACTCCGACGCGACAAGAAAGCTTCTATCTACACCAGGCCATCTGCAAACGTGATATCCGCGGAGTGATAGCCCATCTACAGCAAGGGCTGGACCCTAGCGCCCTGATTCAGGCAGCAGGAGGACATGCCCACAACATCCTTACCTATGCTCTTACAGTTGACTGTTTCACCAGTGTGCAGGAAGAACACCAAGAAAGCATGAAACTGACCAAAGTGATTATTGAGGCCAAAGCGGATCTCAATCAGCCAGATGCTGAGGGATCCACCCCCTTGATTTTTGCAATACGAAGCAACTTTCTTCAAGGAGTGGAGCTACTTTTGCAGATGAGTGCAGATCCGCACCAGAAGCATGTGGAGCAGAATGCCTCGCCGTTATACTATGCCGCAAACATGGTTTCGGAAGAGTGTGTGTGCTCTCTATTGAAACATCGAGCTGACCCAAGTGACTTATGTGTACCAGTAAGTATGCTCCAATATAGACAGGATTACCAAAGCAGAATCCACACCTTTGTAAAGGCGGTGCAAGGAAGCAGTGCGGCAAATGAGACCGCAATAGGGTAAATGCCCTCTTGAATTTTTGCCGGAGAACAAATCATGATTCCACGATGTTATGCGAGCTTCCTGCCAGCTGCACATGTCGTTTACAGTGGAATGGCTTGGGTAACGCCGCTCAACCCTAAGTAACTAAGCTGAGAATGTGTATGCAACACACTTCTGAAGTCACTGGTCTGTAGTTATATATTCAAACGAAGAAAGCGCTCAACTGCATGGCTCAAACGATATTTCATCCTGAATGTGACATGATGAAGTGCCTGGCCCTTAGAGTATGTTTTGAGTGTTTGTCTGGAGATTGCCGCCTGAGAAACAGCTAATATGTCAGCGTGAATAAGACGGTACGCAACGTTGCTCCGTGCCAAACGATAGCTGTTGACTTGTCAATGGCAGTTTATGGGTTAGTCGATTGAAACAATGTGTTTCCCCCAGTTAAAAAAAAAAAAAAGAAAATGAATGAAATGAAACAACAACCACAAAGCTGTGGTGTGTGGTGAGGCTGCCACATGTTTGCCCCTTGCGTGTTTTATAAACGGATGTTTTCACTGAACAACCCTAAACCAAAAAAAACACAATGCGGTGATGTCACACAGTGCAATGGCTGATGTTATATACGATGAGCATGACATGTTTTATGTATTGTGCACGTAAGGGTTTATATATCTTGTGCTATGTCTTGCCTTGGTATATATCTCTTGTGCATGTCATGTGATAAGTATTGTGCATGTAATGATCACACGACATGCTGTTGGTACATGTTACATGAACATGGGTTTCATGTGCATGTTCAGTATATGATATGTTTGGTGTTTTACATCTCGAGTGAGGTGGGTGGGTGGGCTTTTAGCTCATTTCCGTTGATGCCTTGAGGGGGATAGATGTGAATGTGAATGAATACATGATGAAGAACAATTTGAAAAGATGCAGATGAAGTTGCAATGCTGCAACAAATGTGAAATGTTGTGCTGAAGCAAAGCACCATGTGAAATGCTCCGAACGTAAGACACTGAGATCTTTCCCCCTGTGCACCGCGAGAAAAAGTCCGAGAGTTGTGCAGTTGAGTGCATTGCAGACATGTCAGTTTAAAAAATGAGCAAATAAATTATTTGAGGCGACGATGTTTTGTTTGGGTTGTTCATGTTGGATGATTTGGCGAAACGAACGATGGGCCGACGAATGCGTATGACGATATATGCATCGAACGCATCGAACGGCATATATGTATAAATGTATATATATATATATGCGCGCGTGGGGGCGTGGTGTGATGCTATAATACAACTGGGGTCGACGGTGCCATAAAAAGGCACATATGCATACGAACAAAAAGGTGGGGAGAGGCCATTCCTATTTACAGGAACCGGCTGCCTTTCGACTTCGAACCGCCAGGGACTTACGGCCGCAAGATGTAATTGCAGCAGACTTTCCTTGGAAAGTTAAGTCCTATTTAAAACCAACAGCAGAAGATCTAGATGCACTACCAGAAGAGTATAGAGATTGGTTGCTGGTCACACTTGGCGATGACGAACAGGTACACAGGTATTGCTGGGCGGCAATAAGACCACCAAGGAAACTGCAGTGGGAGATTGATGCGCAAGCAAGAAGTGATGGTTTCGTTGCACCTCATAGGTACATCCCTGTAATACCTGAACCAGCCAAGTTCTATCAGCGCAAGACCGGTGAGGTCTGGGCCCAAGGGGAACCAGTAGAAAAGGCCTTTGGACTGAGACTCAATTTTCTGGTCAGACTCAGTGACTGCCTAGTGCAAGAAGCTATGCCTGGTGCCCCAGAATGGCTTATTTTCTCCACTGCTACTAATAGTGCCAACACAGTAGAGGAGCTCATAAACCTTTGTTTGCAATGCACAGACCAGTCGCTGATAAGAAAAGGTACCCTTGCCATTCATGGGGGAAGCAGACATAGTTGGTTAATCCTCCCGTCTGCACCGCTGACTTTCTTAGCTAAGCAGGGTCAAGTAGCCATCCTTAAAGAGGGACAAACAGTGCAGGCGATGGCTTCACTTGTCAACCCCGAAGAAACAGTTACTCTTGAAGACCGTGCCCCCATCATTATGGTAGCTATAACTTGCCTCCCTTCTTTTGTTTCGGCATAGGGATTACCGCCAAATTTGGAACCTGCACTGGGACCAAGCACAGCGACGAATAGACAGAGGACCAAAAAGAAGCATCACCCAAGGATGCAGAGCAATTGTTTGCAAATCCAGGACGTATAATGGCAAACTCATTTGGACTCATCCTAACGCCGCCATAGCCGTTTATATCCAAACTCGACCCCATAACAGAAGTTGCTCGGAGGTTGCTTCTGTAAAAGAGATTGTGGGACTGCCATGGATGCTGCAGCAGCAGGTGCGTCAGGAAGCAATGCTCCTCCCACTGAGATAGTCACCACACAGCTCCAGCAAGCAACATCCATCCGAGGCCTTAGCCTGGCTACATCCTTAGGTGAGTTGACCAGAATGATTGGACATCGTGCTGCTAGCACTGCCACGATCGACAGGATTGAATTACACCTTGGGCCTGCCATTGATCAGCTCCTCACTATAGATGAACAGAATATTCTGGGAGGGGCAATCATGCAAATCTACGAAGAGAGACTCATGTACAAAGGAGAAGATCTTACGCTCCAAGAAGTCCGCGAACAGAGTGCAAGAGTAAGAGAAGGTGTCTATGATTTCATGAACAGCTTCACCCCCAACGACCTTGTGGAGAAGAGCCGCTTTGCACATCTCCAGGACGATGAGCCATCGCCAATGTCTTGATCTGGTAGGGGCTTGCAATTCGCTACATTGTTTCACTGTCCGAGAATTAGTTAAAATAAGCCGGGGTGCATACCTATAAGAGGAAGAACCAGCACCAGTACCCTCGTGTCCTTGAATAAAGGATACGATTATAGAGCGGCAGCTGTACACCCAGACAATGCATACGAATGCGGAGCGGCGAGAAAATGACTCAAACTTAATCACGCGCACCCACTTCAATTGCTAATTTGGCAGCCAATAGCAATATGCCTGAGGGCACTGCGAGGCTTGGTGATGCATTGGCTCAACAGGGAGTGCTTTGCTCCCAGAGCTTTCATCAAAGCAAAACAACATGGCTACCGAAAAATGTAATAAGGGAACATTCCCCCTCTGCCTTGATCGTAATTTAGACACATATCTTAGGTTTGTGATGTCATTCCAACTGTGAGCCGCCCATCATCGATAAGACCGCTACTCGGAGGTGGCGCGTCTAAAATCGTCCCAAAGCCATGGCGTTACATCACGGGTTAAAGATCTACCTGGCGACCACCCATAACCTGCTAGACACTATACCTATAGAAGAGAGTGCAGACCTGAGTATTGCTGATTTGAAGACGAAGCTAGTGGAAAGACACCCCACCATGTGCTCAACCAGAACCCAGCTGCTCCACAAATGCCACATCTTACTTGATGAGGAGTGCATCGCTGACTATCCAGATATTATGGAAGAAGGAGTATTATGTGTGGAAGCTCCAGCCAGGGCACCTACAAGAGCCTTAGCCGACCATCACAAGGAACTTGTGCTTCAGATGCTTAGGGAAGGCATCCATCCAGGGCCCCTTATATCATCAGATGATGGTGCCACGCACAACCTCCTTCAAGCAGCACTCGTCGGAGATTTCACCTATGAGGGGCAGACAACTATGGACAATCCCTACCCACAGCTCACTAAAGCCTTGATTGAAGCCAGAGCAGAGGTGAACCTCATCGACGACAGTGGTATTACTCCCCTTATCCTAGCCACAACTATGGAGTATCCTGCCGGCATCCACATGTTACTCAACCACCGAGCTGACCCAAATCTAACTGACCAACTCTATGAAGAAGCGCCGTTACATTATGCTATACAGCATAATAGTGAGGCATGTGTACAGCTCTTGCTAGAGGGGAGAGCTAATCCGCTGCTCTACAGTGAAACCTCGGAGCAGCTAACCCCTCGGGAATTAGCTGAGTATAGGTATAGATTCCGGATGTGCTCTCAGCTCATCCATCACCTCCTGACTACGAGTAGGTAAAAATGAAGATTAGCTCTGAAGCTCCAAAACAAGGCGATGTCACATTGTAGTCAAGGCATGATGGTGAGATTCAATACATAACCAGAGGAACCTAATGAACCTAATGACCCAAAGAACAATATACTGGAGGCACTTCATGGGTCAGGCCAGATATGCAAATCCTGTACCTGCTGAATTCATTTAAAACAGAAGCAAATTTGAGTGATGCAATTTTGGCTCAGTAAGCCCTCGACCTACCTGATATCAACAGCATAGTCAACCAGCCAGCAAAAATCGCTGAGTCCTCTCGAGACCCGTGTAACAGAAAGATCAATACCTTTCTCCTTCCATAGAACCTCACGCCATGTGCAATAGAGTAAGAACGGTAGTTAATTAAAGTAGTTTAACCAGGTAGCTCGGAGGCTGCCTGGGTATCAAAGTCTACCAGCCATGGAAACAGGATTCCCAGTGAGGCAGAAGCAGAATCCCGACTGGATCATGGAGGTTGACTACATTGCATGCGGCGATACAATACAGCCTGACCAACTTGACCAAGAAGAAATTACTGTCGGTGGCAACCCAGTTATAGTCTTCCACCTCCCAGTAGTGCAGGGTGATCAAAAGGCGAGCATCCACATTCTCTATAGCCCCAGCATACACAAGGAGCGAATTCCAGCTCACCTGCTGGATGGGCTGAACTTCTGTGCTTTCCGGATGAACTGGATAAAACAGTGCGGTGCGGCCAGAACCTCATTCGCATCACAGAAGGGCAGCACCACCTTGTACATGAGTCAGGCTTAGTGGTGTATGGAGCCAACAAAAGGCTCCGATGCAAGCTTGTGAGACTGCTGAATAGAGAAGCATGGCTCAAAAACCGCAGGAAAATCACGTCCTTTGAACACACGAATACGACTACACCTTTTGAGGCCATCCCATTTATGACCTGTGGTGACCTAGGATACCAGGAGGGGCCAATGGCCCTTGACAGCATGGACGAACTAACTGTACAGAAAAGAGTCACACTACCCACAGGGGACTTTAGTAGTCCGTATATTTGGGCTGCCAAAGTGATGTTTGATGCTTTGACGGCTGTACAGCAATCAATACAGAAGGCAGAACTCTTATTGAACGCCATTGAACCGCCTCAAAACAACACTCAAAAGGCAACTCTACATAACATTAAGATGAGTCTGGAAAAATCCAGAACAGGGGTTGACTTCCTTCTGGGACAGTTTACGCATATTGCTCAAAGGGGCAGCTGTGAAGTCATGCTTGATGTCTAGATGAGGGGCCGTTCAACGATTCTGTTCGAAAATACCAGGCCCGTCGTCTAAACCAATCGAGAGTGAGCTTCTTTGGCCAAAAAAGAGAGAGATGCACCAAATCCTCAGTATCTCAGAATCTTGCGTCTCGGCATAGGCACATCTTTGTGGAAATCCAGCTCAGGTTGTGATGATGTAAGGTCTAACTAGAAGAGGCAGGGGGATATAATTCTCGCTAATGCACGAGCAATTCTGGTGTCATGGCTCAAAAGTGGTTGTTCGGAGATTGCCACTTAAATGGACTCCACTAACAAATCCCTCACCTAAGTCAGCTTACAACTTGAGCAGACAAGCTTGCACAACATAACCACGACCTCAATACCACAGTGTCAACTGGTAGGCACCTGAAGTAGAGCGATGGAACGAGCCTCAGACCCGCCGCTTGCGCAAAGGGCCATTGCCCTGTCAAGCCACCTTGGCGCACTATTAGATCTGCATGGAGAACTTCACACAGAACTCCGTCTTTTAAGTGAACAACGCATTCTTTATCCGGAAGTACAAGAAGCCCTAACAACAGCCTCCCAAGCTATCTTAGCGGCTGTATCACAGTTGAGAGATCGGAGGGATGATATGAATGCCATCGTGGAGAGACAGCAAATACAACTCATTGGGGCCAGCCAGCGTTTTCAACCAAGTCCTATACTATCGGCCAGAAGGCTCCATCGGCATGATCAGAGCCAAGAAAGTCAAGGAAGTCAAGAAAAAATCCCAGAGGACGAAGAGGTCACCCAACCAGTAGCGGGGGCTGGCGCTGAGCTGGCGATACTCTCCTTTGCACCTGCTCCGTGCGTGAAGGCGAAAATCACGTCCACAAGCAGCGGAGAGCCCGAGGTCCAGAGCTCCCCTGGGGTTCTAGAATGTAGAGCTAGACCAAGGATGACGATACTAGAACGCAGCCGCCTCTTCATGGCCCGGGCAGAATCTGCTCCTGGAGGAGCATAAACATAGCTCAAGGCTGCCAATATGCATAGCCTATCAAAAGATTGCGTTTTATCAAGGAGTGCGCTAATAAAGAAAAAGTGCTAGTGTGATGTCCAGGGCAAGATCGGCAGCAAAACCCGTGGTAGTATTGCAGTAAAGAAGCATCTTACATTGGAGCTCATCGCACTGCACTGATGTTGCACTCCAGTATTGCGAACTCCTTCTCGGTTTGACGCTATATGTGGCTCAAAAGGCATTAAGTCTTCCATTTCAACACTTACCCAGGTTGCTCGGAGGTTGCCTGGTTTTGATTAGGTAGGACCAAATCATGTTTAAAAATTCCCTGCCAAAAAGAGGAAAACATGGCCCGAGAGCAACTGAAGATGCTCTGGATGCACTCTGCACGTGGGGAACACCGCAGCAGACCCACACCGAAGTAAAAGTTCGGGAGCGCCAGGAAATCCTTGAAATGCGGAAACACCTACTGGAATTGATGGAAGAGGTAAAAACATTCCTGGCTACCTGTAATGATACTTGTCAAAAGTACAACCGCACTATGCCAGGAGAATTGGATGATCAGATTAGTAAACTAATTCAAAATTTGGATATGCTTCAAAAATTGCTTCCCTCTATGCTGTCAACGCCAGGAACCTTTGAGGTACTTACCATGGCAGGGATTGATGAGGCGCTGGGTNTTTGGATATGCTTCAAAAATTGCTTCCCTCTATGCTGTCAACGCCAGGAACCTTTGAGGTACTTACCATGGCAGGGATTGATGAGGCGCTGGGTGAGCTGTAGACAGCACATGAGTGCCAGACTTGGCAAAAGGCAAGATCAATAGGAAGGGCCCCTCTCAGTTATACCGCACTAATAACACCAAGAACCGAATAAAGCACCCAAGCGGAGTCTTGCCTAGAACAGCCAAGAATTAGTCAGGCAACAGAGGACTGCTCGGCGATCATCGCGGATCTGAAGTCAGCTGAAATCAGTTGCAAAAGAGCCCAGCCTAAGCCACCCTTGCCACTCTTCTTTGTCCTGCCAATTCAACTCTCAGACACATTCAACTCACATTCAAATCAAGCAGTGCCTTCGGTGTTGAAATCCGGTAGCGCAGCCACTCAATGCTCAAAATCGGAAGTTGCTCGGAGGCTGCTTCCATAACGACCCCGCTTCAATCTCGCCATTCCAACATTCAGCAAATATCCAGTATTTACCTATGGCAGATATCCTCATTCCAGGAGAAAGAAGTTGGCTGCCAACCCCGCCACACACTCCTCAGGATAGATGGAGACTTTTGCAATCGCACTTAGATAGCCTTCACGATACTCTCATGAGCATCACCGTCCTACTTGACCTTCGAGAAGAAACCCCCCTCGGGTACTTCCGTGAAGACACAGAGGAGATCGAGAAGAGTAAAAACCACCTGAGTGCAGCCATCAAACTGTTAGAACTACAAGTTGAATTGGCCAAGTGTCGATGCGAAGAGGCTCAAAATGACGAGTATGGCGCCAAATTGCAGCGTCTTGCCCACAACGTACTGGACTCAAGGGAACCAGGATGTCTCTCCTCGCACCCGCATTGGCCGATCTGGGCTGCAAGCATGAGAGAATTTATCCTCAACCAGACTGCCCGTCAGCAGAAGGTTTGTGTGGCATGTAATGGTCCTGTGGAAGAGCAAGGCAGAATCCATGTCTGTCCGGTGTGCAGAAGAACACTACAAGCGGAAAAGATGCCCCCTTTAAAGTGCTCCGCAAAGNATCCATGTCTGTCCGGTGTGCAGAAGAACACTACAAGCGGAAAAGATGCCCCCTTTAAAGTGCTCCGCAAAGAGATGCACCATTCTGACACCGGCCGGCCTGATCGTTCTATGGCTGCTAGTCCAGTCCGACTATCTGGCAGAACCTCGCAAACATGAGAAAGAGCGGGCTGCACAGACTGGTCAATCAACGGTTGTTTGTTTCGCGCACTTCATTTACGACAGTGAACCGAGAGCGATCCACTGCCGTCACGCTTGCCCAGGAGATCGAGGGTACTGGTTGCCGAGCACCAGGTCTACCACACTGAACCTGGCGGAACCCGAGAACAGCAAGACACTCAATAGCCTAGATTAACCTGACCAACAGCCCAAAACATGGGTATAGTGAGAGCAATTTAGGGCGACGAGAATCATCACGCCTGCCGTAATGAGGAAAAAGGAAAAAGAGCATGTGCAACTTTTGTTCAAATTTGCTCAAATTCTGAGTTTAGAAGTCAGAGTTGAACATACTGCCAGTCTACGCCGGGCCATAATAATATGCCATTACCGCTAGACTACCCTTCTCAGCTCAAACCAGGCAGAATCCGTACAGTCATGCAAGAATTTCACGTAAATATTCGTAGTAACAGAGACGTTTCATCCACAGGTTGCTCGGAGGTTGCCTGTGACTCACAACTGGAATTACCAACCACCTCCCTTAAGGGGGGTGACATTTACTCTTAAACAATGCACGTCTCTCTCCAGGTGCATATAGCTCAGGGTAAGTCGCTGTTTTAACAATACAATAAACTGCACCCATGGCCTCGGCCTCATCTGGTGAACCGCGATATGTAGGGGTCATTGAGCAGGAGTTGGCGATCCTCTGCGATATCGCGGTGCCGTCCGAAGCCAAGCAGTTATGGATTGTGTACCGCACCTCAACTGGCGCCCAAACCCTCTCTTTTGCTATAGAAGATGAGGTACTAGACTGCACAGCAGGACTTATTGTGGAGTTTGCACAAGAGTTGCTCCAACGACCACGAGCAGAGGTCAGTGCGCTGCGCATAGCTTTCTATCCCTCCAAAAAAGAGCTCAAGTACAACCTTGCGACCAGTGAGACCATTAGTCAAGCAATGAATCAACGACAAGTCGCGCCTGAAGCCTTTGTCCTTGAAATTCACGAAGAAAGAGGCATAGCCGTTGAGATAGCATAGTAGCCCCATTATGCTTGAAGATGCCGATTGGCATAATCGCAGATCTTCCCGAAAAAGTATCACTGCTCATCCTTGAACTCCACGAATTCACAGTCAGCTAGAATCTTTTCATACCACCAAAGGCAGACATGCACTTGCCAGAATTCTACGTTGGCTCAAGGCTACATCATTAAAATGCTCATGGGCAGAGTGTGAACAATATATATTACTCGTTATCTACAGTCATTACACTAACTGCTAATAGATAGAAGCTACTGGCCTGGCAATAGCACACAAGCCTGTAAAATTGTATCCCCCGTCACTCTACACCGAATAGTGCAATTTAGGTATGTCTTTCATAGCTCCCCTGCGGAATGTACGTCAACCAGTAAGTATAAGCAGACTGTGTCGTGTCCCCTAGCCATGCAACAACAGCAGGGAGCTGCAAGTGCGTCATCACAGCACAAGCCCGCTGTTGCCGAAGTGAATGACAAGCTGACCGAAGCGATCTGCACAGTTCAAGAACTAATGCACGCAAGTGCAGAGTCATCGAGTTTGAGTACCACACCTCCCTCCTTCAACTATGCCAAAATTGCGCATCTAGCCCTGCTATTGTGCCGGTCAGAAATAGCAAAGGAGATGGCAATGGATGACACTCCAATAGACATTTCGCGAGAAGCACCCCGCCAAGGAGGAGCATGGACGACGCAGAGAGCCCAACAGCACAAACTGATCACAAATGCGATTGCACACCTCACCGATATGCTTTATGCAAGAGATGCGCCCTCCAGGGAGGGAGAATTCCCTGATGAGCTGAGGCCAGCAGCAAAGGTAGCTAAAGCGTTATTAGTACAGATACAGGTAGGCCTGGAGAGATAACGGGCGGAGTGGCTCAAAAAGCCTAAGGGATGCAGTTCGATTGCAAGGCACTAGTCACAAAAGCCCGCCATAGAAAATACATCAGACACATCAGACACGGGCCGAAAAAACAAACCCAAAAACCTGGTTTGCCTCTAACAGTGGTAGAGTTCATGTAATTGATGAAGACCATACAGGAAGAATGCCGCTCAGCCTCACATCCTGCTTGGTTGTGTGCCTTTTCCATCACACTTTCATATTTGCTCACTGTTCCTTTTGGCTCTGAGGACTCCAGATTTTGACAGTACCTGTTAAGTTTTCTGCATCCCAGCCATGCATACTGGCACTATGGTAATATTGACGCAAACTAAAACAAAACGAACATAGGCTACTAATCGCCAACAGATGCAGTAATTTATTACAAGAATCACCTGATCTCTTTCCAGGTGGCCCGGAGGCGGCCTGGATCAACGGTGTGACGGAGTCATCCAACTGGTCTCCTCGCAGCCATGGAACAAAGGCCTGCTTTGGCACGTCTACCGGGAGAGGAAGCCAGTGACCATCCAGAGCAGGCGATCACAGTGTACGCCCTTAGGGATGGGGACATCAACATGAGTCACTTGGTAAAGTACTGCTACCACAAGGATGTGCCATACTATACGCTGGAGTTTATTCTGGTGTGGCCAACGGCGCAGGGACTAGAACAGCTCTATTGCAAGCACTTTTTTACAGTGGACGATGAGCTCTATGCAGTAGACCTTCCCCCTGGATGGGGAAGACTATCAACAATGCCCACCATACTGCACCGAGTCAGCCTACACTGCACTGGCTTTAAGTACTACCCTTTCCAGCAACACTCAGTGTTAGTGCACACCAGTGGAGCCACAATTAGCGGTGGCAACACAAATGAGACGAATCGTCTGGCTTGGCATGTGGCGTATCATGAAGCAGATACTCTTAGCATCGGCGTCATCAATGAGCAGATCCACTTTGACACAGAAATGTCAACTATGATAAGGAGGTCTATTCCCCCCCCTGTGACATCGATATCAGTCCCAGTGGCAGATAGAAAGATCTCAATGCCTGCAAATTTGGCACTGGGTAGGATTTGGGTCCACCTACAGAGTGCCATGCAACTGGCGGATACCTCTCAGGAACTTGAATACGTGAAAGCTGACCTTGCGGAGATCAAAGACAGAGTCCAAGCAATCCTTAATGCGCAATTGAATGAACAAAGTCAATCCCGAGGATCCTGAGTGCCGATAGCGAATATCCAGAATCAAACCTGATCGAGCACGAATTTTTAGAAAAAGGCGCTAATGCCTTTCTTTTACCTGGCTTTTTGAAGATTGAACCCTGCGCAGAGGCTATCGGAGGGAAAAGGAAGAAATTGCGACAACTGCGATCTATAATGGTGGTAAGTCAACAGTCAAGAACATTATTCAACCGCTCATGGCAGCATGCATCTGAACACCAGGGTTTCTGTCTCAACTTTCGGCTCAGGCGACCTGTGATGTATAAGGAACAGCCTAAACTCTCTACTGCCATCCCAGATCTGTACAAGCTCTTGCATATCAGCTGCGCATACAACTCACATTTTACTTATGAAACGCAAATTATGAAAACTCGACCATAAACCAAGTAGCAAGTTTAAGAATCCATTGACGGTCTTTGTTGTGAACGGTCCCACTAGGTTGCTCGGAGGCAGCCTGGTATTGGCCGACTCTTGTAGTACATCCCACACCTAAGTAGGAAGAGCCATGGAGACGAATGCAATTAAGGCTCGAATAGCGAACAAGAGCGAGGACATTAACTTGAATCACCTGTTGAAATACTGGGAGCATGATGATGTCCCCTACTATGACTNCGAATGCAATTAAGGCTCGAATAGCGAACAAGAGCGAGGACATTAACTTGAATCACCTGTTGAAATACTGGGAGCATGATGATGTCCCCTACTATGACTTGGAAGTCCTTCTCGAATGGGAGGAAGAGGACACGCATACCCTATACGTGAGACATTTCTTCACTCGGGCAAAGGGCCTCACTTCACCAGACTTCCCTCCAAATTGGGGCACCCTTCACATGTACCCGGCTGTCCTCCAGCTCATCCACCTGAAAGTAGATAGCTCCGACTTCTACCCATTCAAGCAGGAACACTACAAGGTTCATATTACGGGAGCCACCATTGGGTCGAATTATCACGGCGAGCTAGAGAGATTAGCCTGGCACCTGAATCACCACCAAGCAAATGTGCTTAGCATGCCGCCCATCAACACCAAGTTCACGCTTAAGAATGGCACAGCTACTATGGAGCGGCAAACAAGACCTATGGCCATGCCAATAGTAAAAACGACGAAAGGNGCCGCCCATCAACACCAAGTTCACGCTTAAGAATGGCACAGCTACTATGGAGCGGCAAACAAGACCTATGGCCATGCCAATAGTAAAAACGACGAAAGGGAAGGCTGCTGGACAAATAGCTTCCTTAGGTGAAAGACACTCAAATTCGCTGGAGGCAGTGTCGAAGCACACCCTTGCCACAATCCATGGTCAGCTGCAGGCTGCTATGCAAGCTTCAAAAGAAGTAGTGGCGGCGCATGCACTGAACAAGGAGTTACAGGAGGCCAGCTCCCTAGCACAAGCAGCTCTGGAAGCGCATCCAATATTCTTCGGTTTGCATGATGACTACCAGGATCTTGACCAGGCCATTTAGTAACCCTGTACGTCGGTGGCCAATCAGAAACACCGGCCATAGGGAGAGCATGATAGTTGGAACGAACAGTCAGCCCTGGCGACGAAGAAAATGCGGAGCCGACCTAACGCTGTCTCCTGCAAAATCAATATCATAGCGTTGATAGATCGTAATCTGTTGCATTGACTTCCAGCCTAGGTAGAGACTACGAAGCATATACCATACCTCATGCACGAAATAACCGATACAATCTGAACCTTTTGGCTCGAAGCTAGGAGGGTACAAGTCAGATTAAAGAACTTAACAGCACAAGTCAACCTGGTACCAAGCGGATGCACAAAATAGTTCGCTGGTTTGCTGCCCTCTGAACCATGCACTGAATCGCAACTCTTACTCTATCCATTTACAAATGGAACTAATAATGTGTTGTTCTTGATTTAACCTCAAATGACTTCTCACATTCAAAATTTGACAATGAATACTCCTTCAGCCATCCATATGCACATGGAGCTTCCCCGAACTAAGTACCTATAGCCGTACGGCTGGGGGTACCCTGCTGATTGCTCGGAGGCGGTCAGCACTTGAGTGGTTGCTCGGAGGTTGCCACTCACATGGGGGACGAACCCATGGATTCTGATAGTGAGATAATGACAGTGGTCTCTTCAGATTCATCAGAAACTGTAACGGATGATGAAGGGAGAGAATTCCCGACAAATAGACCCATGGTGTGGCCCATACCAAGACATGGTCACCGTTGGGATGGGGACAACGAGGACCCAGAGTTTGCCCCTTTTGTGGAGTCAGAGCTGCGAACCGCCCTCTCCTCCTTACACCCAATACCAGCAACGATGGGCATGGACCATAAGCTCCCATCAGCTGCTTACGATGACATCACCTGTCACGGGACCAAGCTAGTACATAGTTACAAGCATGCAAGAGCGCCTGAAGGCCCATGCCTAGCTCAAATAGCAGAAGCCCTGAAATCTTTGGAGGCTGTATTCACCAAGATGCACACAATCTACATCATT
>BGPT01002622.1:56488-70689 GCA_003297045.1 Symbiodinium sp. clade C Y103
ATTGCAGAACTGGTTAGGATTGCGGATATGCAGCCCACCTTGCAAAGCTTGCAGGGACGACCAGCAAGCATGGAAACGACTCAGGAGCAACATGAGACAACTCTCCCTGCTTTCAGAGATACGACCAAAAATAAGAGAACCAGTGTACTCTTGGTCACAGAGGAATTCCATGAATACAATGCAGGGTTTGTCGTGGGGGTCAGCGACATGCAGCCAGGAAATATGCCCTCACAAGGTCCCTGTATACACGAGTTATCATCAAATGATATCGTACAAAGCCTCAAAAAGAAAAGAGAAAACCTACTGAAAGGCTCTACATATCCTGATAACCCAACCACGGCCGTTAAGAGTGGACTATTGCTCACTCCGTTTTTAGGAGTCCGTGCAGACACAAACCTGGACCTGCTATCTATCTGGGCAATTTATGGAGAATTTGCTATCAAGGCGTACTGGCCGATCCCAGATAACTGGCTCACAGGACAACCGTGGCCAAGGACCGCCTCCAATGACAACCTAGATGCGCACCCTGCGTGATCCGTTGGTGGGAAGTTAGCTACCCGGTCTCCTACTTTTGAACAAGCTGCGCTGGCCCTGCTTACCTCGATGGAAGGGACAACGGTAGCGAAATCGCTTCCTGGAGCACAGTTATTTCAAGCCCATAAATTCTGCGAGACTCACCTGAGACCAGCCATATATCACAGCTTTGGAGGAACCAAGTTAGAGGCACCTACTGTCCTATCACAGTTAGCAATAGAAGGTTGGCAGCCCCTCCTAGCGTGCATTTTAGGAGTAGAAAATAGACCTGCAGCCTGGCAAAGCAAAACTTGGTGTCCTATCGGAGGGATGCAGTGGATTGGTCTAGCAACCAGGAAAGGAATCCCGTCTGAGCTTAGAGCTGCACTACTACTAAGATGGACGGAGGTCAATATGAAGATAGACCCGCAAAAGGGCCTTTTTCCTGACTCTCCAATGTTCTGCATTGAGGGACTGGTCAACGTGCCACCACCTGTAGTGCAGGACACGCAANCCCGCAAAAGGGCCTTTTTCCTGACTCTCCAATGTTCTGCATTGAGGGACTGGTCAACGTGCCACCACCTGTAGTGCAGGACACGCAAATGGAAACGGCAGGTGAGCAAGGCGAAGAACCCACCGTCCCTAGTCGCAGCAAAAGGAATATCTCCATAACGCCTAGCTCAATGTCAGGGGAGGAAGAAGATTCAGATCATGCTATTGATTCCACCCATTTACCATCCAGGGCAAGAGACCAGCTGCCACGAGACGTCCGGGATAGTGAAGCACGGGCATCAGGGTCACTACCTTTTCTACACTTAAGGAAGGACCAGTATAACCCGGGTAATGAAGCCCTCGGGCCGCTTCACCGAGTGGTTCAACACAATGTAGCGCTCAACCAAATCCTCCAAGAAGGCTATCTGTATATGGGAGGGTGCTCGGAGGCGCTCACCCTATAGTCTTGGAATTGCCTCTAGTTATTTCCAACCTGCTTTCCCCCAGAGCAAGAATTGCAGGCGATTATTGTGGACTGCTTGGGTCTAGGCGGAGCGGCACTAGAGCTAGAACAAGCCCCGCACCTCACACTATCAGGGAAAAAGGTCGATAACACAATTGTATATGGCCCCACTCTCGCTCCGGTAGACCAGCAGACAGCTGAGGAACTCCGTACTGGATTGGGAAGAACGAGTGGACTACACGAGATCACCCAACTTATACTGCATACGCAGGGAGCCGGAAAGATATGGTCTGCTGTTTGCGGGATTTCCCCAGATGTCTTATATTACCGAGCACTGCTCACAGTTAGGGCGGCGAGGAGGCTGCCAGCGCATAGGACGGAACCACACCCAGCGTATCTTGCTGGTTGTTTCTGGCAACTGATCGGGTTACATCCAGAAGCCGTCAAGCTCCTACTGCATACTATGTACCCTGGCCAGTGGGAAATCAGCCAAGACTTTACATTGCAGCCGATCCACATTCGAGGCTTCTCAGCAGGCAGCTATGCAGGTGCTTGTCTAGGAATCGTCGCATCCAGGCTGCCATTCCAAGTTAAGCTACGCATAGCAGCCATTGCCATGCATCCANTCAGCAGGCAGCTATGCAGGTGCTTGTCTAGGAATCGTCGCATCCAGGCTGCCATTCCAAGTTAAGCTACGCATAGCAGCCATTGCCATGCATCCAGCCCTAATTCCCTTGCTCTTGCATATGAGTATCATGACTGATAAACCGGACAAACCTGGTACACGTGGACCCATACATGAAGTAAGGCTAATCCACCTGGAAGAAGATACCCTGTGCCAGTTAAAGCATACCCCATTGGTGGAACTACTCACCCAACGCTTTCAGATGACCTACATCACAGGCAAACCGTCCTGGATGAAGGAACCGTATCACAATTATGCCTACCTCTTAGATGTCGACATTGGCGGAGGAATCAAAGAAGCCAGAGAGCTCAGCTTGGAGAATGAACTGTTCAGACCACTACGAGTTCGCATGGCAACACCCTTGCGCTTTACATCTTGGCTCAGAATTACTAACGCCATCGACTTCACGTCCTTAGTCCAGGAACTGCATAATGATGACAGTGCGGTGTTAAAGAAGGCACAAGAAAGCTTGGCTACGGGGGCAAACGATATTGACACCATAGGGGACCTGAAAATGAAGATATTGCAGAGCTTCGAAATAAGACTGGGCCCCAATAAAAGCTTAGACTGGTTAAATGACACAGCAAGACAGTTACTTGCTCCGCTACCGCTGAGGGAATTAATTGTTATACTTCACCTTCTGTTGCCACAAATAACACGAAGTGACAGCAACGACTTCGATGGGAATAGCAACAAAAATTGTGAGGACAAGACGGGTAAGCAAATTATTGCGGCTGTGCTCCACCAATTAGAGGCGTCGCTCGTTCCCACAGCCAAAGGAGTCCATGGAATGCATGAGGTAGATTGCTGCTTTCACAACCCTAGCCAGTGCCCAGCTGCGTTTATTAGTGAGTACAATTACAACAAGCCGTGGAACCTTTATAAGATAGCAACTGATAAACCGCAAACTCTGCAAAGAGGGGCAAATGCGGGAGATGTAGTCACGCTACACTTCTCCTTCCTATACGACACACAAGAAGTCACCTATAAAGGGTTTTTCATTATAGCAGAGCAGATCAATCGAAGGGTTAAGCCCACAGAAAATCCCGTGGAAAATTCGCTTAGGGCCTGCCAAGCTGATAAATGGAGAATGGTGTTAATCCCCAAGTTCCACGAGTTGACCACTAGCCTGGATACTACGCAAGAAAACCAGTCGACGCCGATCGACCCAAATCTCTTGCTCTCTCTAGGTCAAGGTCGGCCTATTAGAATATAGTCAGGCATGATGATAAGGCATACGCTCTACCCTAGCCACCTCCTGCAGTTGGGCCAAGTCCCGGCTAGCCAAAGGCCAATTATCATGGGCATCCCTCGTGACCTCCCATGTGACACATTCACCATCCCTCACGTAGAGGAGATAACCCGAAGCCTTTTCAGACTAACATGCCTCCTAGCCACAGGAGATAGAGCGTTGTACCTGCCCCATGCGCAAGGTTTCGCAGACCAACTGATTCAAGAAGCAGACACAGACGCTGGACATCTAGTAGGATTAATAGCAGCCCTGTCCTTAGCAATCAAAACGGGGAGATCAACCCTGGCTGTAGGGGGAGTTTTCGGCGCTGGCAAGACGACATCCCTAACATACCTCCTAGTCTGGATAGCACTCACCACCATGGAAGCAAAATTCACAGTGTACCACAAGGAGAACCCAGCAGGCCAGGCCATCTCAACGTTAGTCGATCGTCTAAATCTCAGTGAAGAGCAGAAAATGCTTCTAGTCNGGAGAACCCAGCAGGCCAGGCCATCTCAACGTTAGTCGATCGTCTAAATCTCAGTGAAGAGCAGAAAATGCTTCTAGTCCGTCCCTATAGTGACACTAGCCAGACAAGTGACACCAGAAAAGGAGATGGAACCATAGATATCCCGACTGCCAAGGCAGCCGAAAGGATAAGCAACGCTAGGGTGCTAATAGCAACCTCAGGTACCATCTTCTCTAACTCACAGAGTTATACTAAAGCTGTGGTTCACCACGTAGAACACAGTAGTATCAGCTTCCAGGATGAAGCGCAACAGCATGGCGATATTAAAGGAATATTTACAGCGACGCTCCCGAAACAGCAATGCCTTCAAGTATTAATGGGGGACAACAATCAAGGGAAAGGAGGCCTCGAAAACCCCAATGATTGGGAACAGCTACAATTACGTGAACGACTTAATGAAGCACGTATGGGCCTGAGAGCCGAACACTGGTGGCATACCCCGAAAACGATGTCCGCGACATTCATGAAATTAGTATCAGCTATTAGAGGGAAGCAGCAAAAGGAAATCCTTGACCTAGCAGATAAAGTGGCAACCAAAGAGTTAAGAGGCTCATGGTGCCGACGGCTCGGAGGCCGGCCGCACGAGCCCCTGCTACCACCACTTTCTGCTTGGGGATGTGGTTACAACCAAGCGCTAAAAGGGCTGGATACAACTCATCCAATAGGGTTATTACTTTTCCTGACTTCACTCTCGATGGCCGAGGACACGCGTCAGGGCTCACAGGAGTACACCACTGGGCCCTCATGATGCCTACCAGTAGCCGAGTCCCGCAACAGGTGTATGAACTCCTGGTAGGTGTCAACTACCCTGAACTGTGTCAGATGAATGAAGATCACACCATGTCCATTGGCACAGGCACCAGAAGGGAAGACTACTCAGTGCCAACAGGTTTTAGATATATCTACTGGCAGCATGACTGCCAGAGACAATACTTTTGGAAAGGCGACACCCGATTAGGCCCGAAAGTAACAACAGAGACAACTGCAGCACTATGGGATACGGTCCTCAGGCACACCGAAGACATCCCGGTAGGAAAAGATAACTCCACTCCAGGTCTTCTAGCCCTCACCACGCTGACAGCAATGAGAANATGGGATACGGTCCTCAGGCACACCGAAGACATCCCGGTAGGAAAAGATAACTCCACTCCAGGTCTTCTAGCCCTCACCACGCTGACAGCAATGAGAAACCACCTCCAAGACCAGCATAATATACCTAACAAGCCCGATGGCAGTCCGGCACCTTTCAAAGTGGCCAACGTTGTCACGCTGGCAGGTGCAACAGCATACCATGGAATCATCTTCCAACCTGGCTATGGATTCCTGAGCGGGCAATCAAACTCATCTCCGACTCAAAACCAGGAAGCAATCACTAGAGCAACGGTGGGTCTGTCGCGAGCGGTCACTGTCACCACGATAGTGTCACCTCTAGACATGCGTGGGGCCATGGGAGGAGCCCAGGTACTTGCAACCCTCACCTCCGGTGTGTCCAGAATAGACACAAACCTTACAGGGGTAAAGTGGGAACAAGGAAAAATCAACGCGAAACCCATGAATTTGCAAGAATACAATAGAATCCTGGATTCCCAAAGAGTAGGAGATAGCACACCACCGCTCGCACTTGCGGTCATGTCCAATCCACCCAAGCTTGGCCCAAGACTGGCCAGAATGTTGCTACTCTTTGGAACAAAGATCGTAACCTTATTTGGCCAAAGGGAAAAATGATTTTGTTTAAACAAAAACATAGTGGGCAACAAAACTCAGCACAAATTTTAACACAACGCTTGGTGGAAACACGCCTGTTGTTGGTTTTCGGTTTTGTTTNGAAAACATGTTCTGATCCACTTGTGTTGAAGGGAAATAATCATCAATCTTGTCACGATGAAGTCCTTTCCGCTCTCAGCTTCAGAAGTGGTGCGAGACAGCATAGGGGGTTGGTCATGCATGGCTTCTTTCGATGGTGGTCTTCCTTCTGTTGATTTGGCTGTTGACAACAACATAGAACAGCAATTTGGTGATCCATCTGCGAGCGATGCCGCTGACATTGCAGAGCGAGACCATATTTGGTCGGAGGAAGCTGGTCTTGGGCCTATAGGTATTCCTGACTGGGTGGACAGCCGTTTGCAAGTTCACTCAGATGAGTATTCCCCTAGCATGTCTGTGCAATCTAACAAATCTTCTGCTTTGGACCCAAAGGGTTGCAACAAGGAACGGGTTTTGGACCGGTCGTGGATACAATTGGAGCAGAAGCCTGTTGAGTTCTTTTGGGAGCATGGTTTTTGGGCGGACATCTTTGGAGACAAGGACAGTGAGAGTGCATCTAGTTCAATGGTTAGACAGTTTTCTTTGCATAGACCTGCAGTGGTGTCGGAACCTGTGGTAGACAACAGTTGTGACGCAGACGTGGAGACCTCAGGATTCCCACAAAAACGTATGAAAACTGCAACGTACATGGATGTGGTGTCTAAGAGTTCAGTTCAGTCTTGGCGTGAGCATAGGGACAGCATGTGGGAGGTGGCCATCCGTCGGTGGCATAGCAGTGCGATGACCTGGAAAGGAGATGACTGCTTCATACATATGGTACAGTCGAAACAGGATTTCAGAGGTCAATGTCAGATAATTGTGGATATACTTCATCATAAAGCACCTGCTACACTCCTCAAGCGTTGCAACAGTTTGTCTAGGCTGGTAAACGACTTGCATGAACATGGACTCGATTTCCCTTGCAGTGAATCAGAACTTTACGACCACATGTGCAGACAGCGCAGTGCCGGGGCCCCATCATCACGTTTGAAATCTTTGCTGGAAGCCGTTACATTTGTCAGGCATGTGTTTGGATGTGACTCATTAGATTTCTGCACAAAAAGTAGGAGATGTATGGGTGCTGCCAGCTCAAGTACTGTTGAAACAGTGAAACAGGCACCACCCTTGACTGTGGAGCATTTGAGATGTGTTCACGCGGTCATTGAGTCAGACCCAGATCCTTGGAATGTGGCTTTCTGCGGCATGGTTTTATTTTGCGTGTATGGCAGGGCTAGGTGGTCCGATGCCCAGCACTCACAGTTTATCGAGTGGGATGCAGACTCATCAGGAAATCTGTGTTTTGTAGAATGCTCTACGGCCGTTCACAAGACATGTCGGTCTCTAAACATGAGGCACGCCTTTTTGCCCCTGACAGCAGTTGGAAAAGGAGTGACAGATTCTTGCTGGGCGATCTACTGGCAAAGAGCACGTCAGGAACTTGACATAGAAGATTTGTCAATTTTTCCACTCATGCCTTCACCTGACGAAGAAGGTGCACCCACGGTCCGACCCTTATCTACAGCTGAGGCCGGCAAATGGTTGGATGTAATTTTGCAGCAGCAGTGCACAAAGATGGCTTTGCAAAGTCCTTTGAGGTACACTTCACACTCTTTGAAAGCCACATGTCTTTCGTATCTAGCTAAGTTTGGATGCTCGTTCGAAGACAGACTGGCACTTGGATATCATACAGACCAAGTTCGTATGGCCTTACGGTACTCCCGTGATGGAGCATCGAGACCGTTGAGGGTGTTGGAAGATTGCATTTCAGCCATTCGTGAGGGTCGTTTCTTTCCAGATGAGACACGTAGCGGACGGTTCTTGGACAAGCAGGACTGCCAAATTGAAAGAGAGGACACGGAAGTTGTAGAGTTAACAGGAGATGCAAAACAGGAGAACACCGCTGTGGTTGATGCCAGTGAGATAGGTGGAGAGACAATTGACTTGGTGTCAGATTATGCAACCACCTGCAGTGACAGCAGCAGCGGTGAAGAGGCGGTCGTCATGCCGAAGGCGCCAAATCGTGTGCTTCTCATTCCAGATGTTGACATTTGGAAACATGTCAAACTACGTACAGTTCACTTAGCTCCCAAAGGGAACATTAGGGTGCTGTCTTGTGGTAGGAAAATTACAGACAAGTTTAGAAAGGAAGGCATAGATCACAGATTTGATGTGATCAAGTGCAGACCTTGTTTCAGAACGATTTCACCTAAAGACAAGTGACCAATGAAGTTTGGCAAGAGGCCACATGAGTCGCAGGGAAAAACTTGGTGGTGCAAGAAGTTGTGCGGAACTACTAGGTAGTAGGGCACAGAGCTGGGCTTGCATGTTTGATTGGCTGTGGAGGGTGTACCCCACACAGAGTGGGCGGGGTATGGGGAGCCATAGGGGCATACCCAGCCCGCGGTCCACAAATGAAATTGTTGAGACATCGTGCATTCATTTGACAGATGCAGATAGCAGTGGAGGATTCATGAACCATGGATGGACCACTGCATCAAGTGGCTCAGAGCTTATGAGAGCGACAAACTTGAAAAAACCCGTTTGCATTGGTCAAATGTTGCAATTGTTTTGAAGAGTCAGATTACTTAGGAGTTTGTAGGGTCAGATTATCGTGCAGTCAAATTTTTCGATTGGTCTTTCAAAGACGCATCACCAGCGGTAGTTTCCGACCACGCTCACCATGGCTTTGGTGGACTCTCAGGCAACGTTTCAGGTACATTGTGACAAAATCGATTCGACAGGATGGTTGAAGCGCGTGATGGCCCGGAACCAACTTAGAACTTTTTCTGACTTGGGTTTTGCTGTAGGCACACCGCAAGCACCGGCTTCATCCACAGAGTTTGACGCTTTTTGCAATCAATTGAATAATGGCACGGACATGACAATTTCAGAGGTTTCGCGTGTCAGAAGATTGCACTTCGAAGCTTGTACACTCATAGTAGCACATACAAAGCAACAGGTTTCTTTGGATTCCAGCATTGAGGGAGCCAGAAAACTGCCAGCTGCAGAGAAGCAGGCGAGACTCCAGCAGCAGCAAGGCCGCCTCCTCGGAGTGAAAATTACTGGGGAATTGCAGCCCAGCCATGCGTTGATTGACTTGGCAGCTTCGATGTTGGAATCAAATACTGTCATATGGATCGGGCCGTCGAAATGCTCGAAACGTGAATCAGAAATCCAATTAGCTGCAACCAAAGAAAAGTCTCAGATACTTTCAGTGGAACAACAAACTTTGAAGGTTACTGCAGCAGAGGCGACATTAAAGGTGGATAACAACACTGAGCTGCAACTACAGTGGAGTTTACAAAGAAGGGGCATTGCGCTTGACCAATGCCGTTTGATTGATTGGGATGTTCATCAGCGTTGGGTGCAGTATCTTTTGGGATTGTTGTCCAAGCCCGCACCAGAGGGTTATGCAAAGATCAAAATGGATCAAGTCATAAGAGCAGACAAAGAGCTCTTCATGATCATGGCAGAGGAGCACCAGCAGACTGAAGAGAGACTCACCGATGTTCCAAGTCCTATGAATGTGGCTTTTCAGAAACTTGTGACTGACCCTCGGGTGACAATGCTATTGCTGCCAGTGCCTCAGCATGCAGTCGCAAAAGTGTCATTCACCTCCTCAAGCAGTACACAGCCAAGTAGCTCCGGTAAGGGAGGCAAAGGACAAGGTAAAGTGAGGAAAGACGGGAAACAGTCGCAGCGGGCCAAGTCACTATGCCCGAGTGAGCTCAAAGACTACAAGCAGACGGATGAGCAAGGTAGACCTATCTGCTGGGCATACAACATGAAAAACGGATGTAAGGAAAATGTGCAAGACGGCAGATGTAAGAAAGGTGTTCACATTTGCATGAAATGCAAGCGCAACAACCATGGGGTGGCAACTTGCCGCTCAAATTCCTGAAAGTCGATCGAGGGTCCATCTACAGTTTCACAGCATGAGCCTTACAGTGCAGCTACAGACGAGACGTTGGAGGCGCAATGTGAGGCTGACACTTGTCGCAAAGCGCAAGAGGTTAATGAAAATACGTTCAAGCTTGATGCAGCGAAGAAGAAATTACAGTCTTTGCAGAAGCAAGCAGTTTCACACCAACATGTCCCTGAAAATCTTCAGACAGATAGACTGGCGGGAAAACCGTTGAGTGATGTGTTAATAGTCGAAATTTATGCAGGATCAGCCAGACTGGCGAAAGCTTGCAGGAATATGGGGTGCCGTAGCATAGCAGTCGACAAAACAACAGAACGTTCGCAGGGCAACAAGATCTTTGTGTGTGACGTCACTAAGCCGGAGGAGCTCGATATGCTGAAGCAGTTTTTGCATGCTGAACGATACAACCTGGGCTGGGTGCACTTTGCTCCAGCTTGCGGCACGGCTTCAAAAGCACGTGAAAAGCCCAACAAAGCCTTGGAAAGAGCTGGGTTCAGAGTTCCCAAACCGCTGAGGTCGGCAGAATTTCCTTTGGGTCTGCCCAGTTTGTCTGGCGTGGACCTTCTTCGTACACAAGCAGCTAATCACGTTTATGAGGTCACAGCAGAGCTGGTTCGTATGTTAGTGGCTTGGGGCGTTTTTACAACAATAGAGAACCCTACAAACAGCTTGTTTTGGATTATTCCGTGCATTGCCTCCTTGATCGAGGACCTAGGTGGCTACGACTGTATTTTCGACAACTGTTGTCACGGGGGTGCGCGGAAGAAGAGCTCAAAGTTTTGGGGCTCTTTACCATGGTTGCTTTCTTTAGCAGCAAGCTGTCCTGGTGATGAAGTTCATCATCATAAAAGCTGGCATCCACAAGTTGTGGACGGAAAAGTGCAATACCCTACGGCCGAGGAGGCCGCTTACCCAAAACTGTTGTGTACTTGGCTCGCGGAAATTGTCCGAGCCAAACTACTGGAACTTGGCGTAATTGATGTGGACAATTTGCAACAACAACTGGAAGTGGAGCAAACTTCGTTACATCGAGTGGTTCTATCAGCTTTACCACGAGGGAAACGTTTCAAACCGCTGGTGTCTGAGTATGGTGAATACAGTACAGTCCTCCATGCAATCACTGAGGATGAACCTCTGCATTTGTTGCCCCCAGGGGCCAAGTTGGTCCATCAACGAATTTCTAAGAGGGGTGATGTGCGGGTTGATGGAGCAATTTTTGATGTGTCAGTGCAAAACTTCACAGACGACGACGAGGTCATGGTTTCGCAATTTGGACTTCCGCGAGCACCTTTGGATTTTTGTGAGCGAGCGGTGAAGTGTGGCCATCCGAGGGGTATGGCTGTACATTTACCACAGTGTGTTAAAGATGTCATAGAGCAGAACTTGTCTATGGAGCCAGCAGAGCTAGCCCTACTTAGGTGCAAGGAGCTCACTAAGTGGACTGTGAGGGCGGAGCAGCTCAAACAACAGGAGGCGGAGTACAAGAAGAGTTTGCCAGCGCATATGCAGACTTTGATGCAAAGGAAACGTATCCTCCTTTTCAAGGAAATGCTTGAAGCAGTGGACTACCCCGACAAGCAGTTGATTGCAGACATGTCGAATGGTTTCAGCATCACGGGCTGGCAGAACAAAACAGGTGTTTTCCCTCAGTGCGTTAAGAGGCCTCAGTTTTCTTTGAGCACCTTGAAACAGATGGCCCAGGGTCTGAATAGAGCCATCTTGCAGCAGCTGCGAGATGACAGGGACGGAGAAGAGCTGGTCAAAAGCACTTGGGAGAAGACACTTGAGGAAGTGGAGCTGGGCTACATTTGGCATGATGATACAGCAGACCCCATGGAATTTTTCCTCGCCAAGAGGTTCGGTTTGGTTCAACGAGCTGGCAAACTGCGAGTGATAGATGATTGCTCGATTGGAGGTATAAACTCCACTCTGGGAGCAGTTGAAAAATACAGGGTGCATGCAATGGATGAATGCGCAGCCTTCTTAGCCTACATGGTGGATTTCTTGGATAAAGACAAAGGGATAGAGGGCATCTCTGGTCGCACTTACGACCTCAAGCATGCATACAAGCAGTACGGTATCTCAGAGGCTGACCGGGAGGTCATTAGGCTGGCAGTGCGAAACCCCCATACAAAGGGTGTATCTCTTTTTGGGATCAACAGTTTGCCCTTCGGGGCCTCGGGCTCTGTTGGCGGATTTTTAAGAATCAGCCTGGCTGTGTGGTTCCTTGGCTTGGTTTTGTTGCGGCTGGTGTGGACTGCTTTTTTCGATGACTATACAGTTTTTTCTCGCGATTCTTTGGTCTCCAATACGGCGAAGACGGTGGAGACCCTTTTTGACCTTCTGGGGATAGAATTTGCACGTGACGGTGACAAAGCCTGTGCATTTGCAAAGTGTTTCAAAAGCCTTGGCGTGGAGATCAACCTGACGGAGTTCAGGGAGAAGACAGTGCGCCTGGGACACACTAAAGAGCGGAGGGAGGAACTAAGTTCAGTCCTTGAAGAAATTCTCAAAGAGAAATGCATAACTGCAAAGCAGGCTGAATCTATGAGAGGGAGGCTGCACTGGTTTGAGTCTTTTGCTTTTGGCAGAGTAGCCAACGGTGCCGTAAAGGTTCTTGGCGATTTGGCCTTGAGCGGGAAACGTAAGATAGAGCTGTCGGATGGTGAAGTGGCTTCTTTGAAATTTCTTTGCCGTAGAGTTCTGGTAGCACCACCTTTGGTCATAACTCCTTCATGCTTGCTGTCGTAGGTTGTCTTCACAGACGGTGCTTGCGAAGGGCCCGAGGGCCACAAGAAAGGCGGTGTGGGAGGAGTTCTGGTGGATCCCAACGGCAGGGTTGTTTCTTTCTTTGGAGGGGAAGTGCCGGACACCATCATGCTCTTGCTCTTAGGAAAATCAAAGAACCCAATATACGAGTTGGAGGTCCTCCCGGTGCTCGTCTCTGTTTGGTTGTGGGGTGAGCGCTTTGCACTTTCACAAGTGTGCTGGTACCTCGACAACGAGGCCAGTAGGTCTGCATTCATCAAAGCTCAAGGAGCTACAGTGTTCGCAGGTAACATGGTGGATGCTTTTGCGGGGGAGGAAATGCGGCTTCAGGTCAAATCTTGGTTCGCTCGTGTCCCATCACTTTCAAACTTGGCGGATTCACCTAGCAGGTTAGAGGATCAACTCCTTCTAAGCCTGGGAGCGGTGAAAGGGCCAATTGACTGGCAGGCAGTGGCAAACATCTCGGGCTGAATCTCGAAATGGGGGATGTTGCGGCAGCTAACCAAGAATGTTTCCCCAGTGCGCCAGTTGAAAAAATGGGAGAGCGCTACAGTTTCAGTGAAGCCGTCATTTCATGTCTCCATNGATGTTGCGGCAGCTAACCAAGAATGTTTCCCCAGTGCGCCAGTTGAAAAAATGGGAGAGCGCTACAGTTTCAGTGAAGCCGTCATTTCATGTCTCCATGTTCAGAGATGTTTTGCATTTGAATTTTTCGGAGAAAGCGAAGCGGAATATTTTTCGAGACCGAATAATTTTTTGGCGATGCGAAGTCGGCGAACGTTGTTTTGCGTGGCACTTCGTTTTGTGGCAGGCGTGTTAGGACTAAGCGTTGCGCGGTTTATGGGTGTTACTGAATCCCAACGAGATCGCATGGCCCACGGTTTTCCCTGGACTAAATAAGNTTGTGGCAGGCGTGTTAGGACTAAGCGTTGCGCGGTTTATGGGTGTTACTGAATCCCAACGAGATCGCATGGCCCACGGTTTTCCCTGGACTAAATAAGTTGCTACTCTTTGGAACAAAGATCGTAACCTTATTTGGCCAAAGGGAAAAATGTTTTTGTTTAAACAAAAACATAGTGGGCAACAAAACTCAGCACAAATTTTAACACAACGCTTGGTGGAAACACGCCTGTTGTTGGTTTTCGGTTTTGTTTNTTTTGTTTAAACAAAAACATAGTGGGCAACAAAACTCAGCACAAATTTTAACACAACGCTTGGTGGAAACACGCCTGTTGTTGGTTTTCGGTTTTGTTTTAATTTTCTGTATTGAAACAAACCTGGATGCCTGGCATGTTAACACTGATGTGCACTTGTGAAAACATGTTCTGATCCACTTGTGTTGAAGGGAAATAATCATCAATCTTGTCACGATGAAGTCCTTTCCGCTCTCAGCTTCAGAAGTGGTGCGAGACANGAAAACATGTTCTGATCCACTTGTGTTGAAGGGAAATAATCATCAATCTTGTCACGATGAAGTCCTTTCCGCTCTCAGCTTCAGAAGTGGTGCGAGACACCCGCCCAAAATGTCCCACCCTCGACACCACTAGAGACTCTTCCCTTCTTCACCCACTGTCGTGACAGGGTAACGCTTAATTTTCAACTGGCGTTGCGGAGTCTACGATAGCATATGTGTTTTTCCTTTTCTGCCACACATTGATGGGAGTTGGGTTATTTAGCCTACCCCTAGCCGTTGATGTTGCGGCAGCTAACCAAGAATGTTTCCCCAGTGCGCCAGTTGAAAAAATGGGAGAGCGCTACAGTTTCAGTGAAGCCGTCATTTCATGTCTCCAT
>BGPT01002623.1:1595-29985 GCA_003297045.1 Symbiodinium sp. clade C Y103
GGTTTATAGATGTATAGCTAACTATGGTTTATAGATGTATAGCTAACTATGGTTTATAGATGTATAGCTAACTATGGTTTATAGATGTATAGCTAACTATGGTTTATAGATGTATAGCTAACTATGGTTTATAGATGTATAGCTAACTATGGTTTATAGATGTATAGCTAACTACGGTTTATAGATGTATAGCTAACTAGGGTTTATAGATGTATAGTTAACTATGGTTTATAGATGTATAGCTAACTATGGTTTATAGATGTATAGCTAACGATGGTTTATAGATGTATAGCTAACTATGATTTATAGATGTATAGCTAACTATGGTTTATAGATGTGTATAGTAATGTATGTGATTCTACGGTAGTTACCCTAGATGTTTATAGTAATAGATGTGATTCTATAGTTATCTGACATAGCGAACTGGAAAATCCCCGAACGGAATGGAGGTTTCCAATCGGGAAATCATCATCAATGAGCCCTTTTCCATAGCGATGTTAAATAACCAGAGGGTAATACATATAAATATATATATATATATTATATACTATATATATAATTACAGATACATATAATAGTCTAGAAATGTTTATGTATGTTTGTATAATGCAATGTATAATACATGTATGATATATCACATTTTATATACATATATATATATATATATTTATACATGTTATATACCTGTTAGTCGGCCAACCATAATTAAAACCACTTGGGATGCACAATGTGGAAGTCTGTAGAATGGAACATTCCTTTTCACTGGCAATTCATCCATATTTCAGCCAGGTCGTTCGGTCCATTTTCTCGAAATGTTGGATATGACCACGCTTCTCATTTTGCTAAACACGGTCGCCTCACAGATGGTTTGAACATGAGAAGCCTGATAGGTCTTTCATCCTATGCCAAGTCCTGATCCTATCTATGTTTCTTTTCTCTGGTTTACATCCCCACTTCCAACCTTTTCTCAGTGGGAGTCTCGGGACCAATGGAAGTACTGGACTATAGAAGGCATAGGGATATTCCCTTACATAGGCCTTACATAGGCCGTAGAACTGCTACCTCATGCTACCTCCAATAAACCGGGCCTTGAAATGGCCATCGATCTTCAGCCGCCCCACAGGAGCCCATGCCATTGCCGCCCGCGCCCTCCCCGCCACAGCAGACGGCCCCGCGGCACAGCGACGTTTCCTCGCATGGCGACGAGATGTCGCTGGCGGAGCTGAATCTGAAGTTGGCGTCGCTGGGCAACCCTTCGCTGGATGGGTAGATGGGCCATGGAGTGAGTTAACTATAGTCAGTAAATGGATTGTAATTGGGATATTGGGATATAGTGATTTTTAACCCCTTGATCTCGTTAGCTAATCCCATGGCACATCTGATCATTATCATTACATAATACCCATGACTGAGGATATATCCCAGGAAATATCTTATTGGATTCCCATTAGATATGGGTTAACAACTGATTCTGATGAATCATTTTGTTCAAACCTCACTATGTATTCTATCTTTTAGATGGTTGCTATTGATGGAAGAATGCTCACATGGTGCCGGATGGTGTTGGTATGTGTCTGATTCTTAGATGTTGTTAGCCTATTTCCCATGAAACAATTGTTTTCCTGGTGAAAAACGTCACTATTTCATACTATTTCACCATGGATGAGGTAAACCCAATAATAAACCACTTCATTGTTGGGTCCCATTTGGGATGATTTCAAATCACCCGCAAACGGTTTTTTTCCTCTTTTTCTGGCATTGGTTCATTGGTTTACCATATTGGTTATCATATTCTTGCTTAGTATATATATATATATATATTAATATTATACCCTCTGGTAATCAAACGTGGCAATTGGAAATCCCCTATAAATGGAGGTTTCTAGCTGGGACATTTCCTATAAATGGTGGATTTTCCAGCTTGCCACGTTTACCGGAGGGTATATCATATGCCACAAAAAATATTCCATGAAATTCATGGAAAATCCCATAAAATATCACCTCTAATCCATTGAAGCTTTACCTTCCCCTTGAGTTTTATGGTGACATCACCTCTCGCCACCGGGTCGCCGAGGTCAATGGCCCGGGGCCTTCAGAGAACTGCTGGAATGACCTGAGGTTTTCCGAGGAATGCGACGTGATTTCTGGGAAAACCCATCGGATGAGGTATGGGAATGGAATATACTACCAGGTATACTAGTGAGTATGTGGGATCTTTATAATATCCATTAATATAAGTTTTAATATCTATCCATAACAGATGGGTAATTGGATGTTAAGGGCTGGGAATGTACTTCTACATTTGTTTTATTATAGAAAATATCCCCACAAAATATGTTAATATGCTAAGGGCATGGGAATATACGATACATTTATTGCATAATGGTAATGGCTGACTTTTTGATGGTTATAGTAACCCCCAAAAAGATAGAAACGTGTTTCCAGAATGGTAAAGACAACATGTTCATACATGTTCTATTTTCCAGGATTCCCACTTTTCTATCCTTTCTTGGGTGGTTCTATAGTTTAGTACATTGGTCTTTTGCTATAAATAAACATAAGATGAAATATTAGTCAGGTGTTAACAAAATGCAGGGTAGATATGATGGGTTGCGATAAGATTGAGGTATGATGGTTTCCCAATGATTTCCATTCATTCGTATCCCATTCAGTCCTCGCATTTCTTGCTGCATCATGCTCTGAAAACATATGATGTCAACCACAGATCAATAAACCCCGGCTGAGAGATACAAATTCAGAAAAAAATGCTATTGAAATAGAGCCTTCCCAATAAAGCAACACGGGGGTCAACATCAATCTGAGGATGACATCACAGGAAATTGAAAGGAACGACGTCCAGAATTGGACCCCGTCGCCCTTTTCAGCTGTTGGACGGTCGAAAACTGAAGTCATATGTGGTCATCAGTTCAGGATCAGTAGAGGAGTAGAGAACACATCAACAAAATAGGTGTTCGTGAATGTTAACCATGTGAACCATGTGTAACCATATATAATCCATACATTCAAAACCATCTGGAATCTGAACCATATAACCATATATTAATCAAGGCAACACCCACATTTGCTTCTGAGATCACTTTCGAAACCTTTGGGTCTAGAATCTGTAGCGACCTCTCAAGAAAGCCGTGATTCTATGATCAAATTCAGGTTGACATGTGACATGTCAAGTTTAGATGCATCCATGAAAATCAGTTCACGAAAACATGGATGCTAAATCAGATCAACAGGATGGCCCCCAGTTGAAATTTTCCACCTATCAGTAGGCGAGGCTCCTCCCCGCCGGGATTTCACATGAAGACTTCTTGCATGGGATTTACATGATACAAAGGTGTTTTCAACGTTGATTTAAATCACACCCACCCTGGGCTTGTATGTTTGCCCATGAATTTGTGGAGATCCATTGTGAGACACACCCAAGGGTATAGTGATCCCTCATCTTGGACATGTTGTTTTGGTGGTTTCAGTTTGTTTTGCTCAGATGATGTTCAACTTGAATACCTGAAACGTTTTTCAAAGATGACACGACCAAAAGATAGCTGGGTTAGATGCCAACATTTGGTCATTTTTTGAGGTCAGGGCTATCAATTGAGTTCTTTGATTCGTCCAATGGCAGTTGCCAATGAATGTCTGCTTTGCGAAAAACATCCCTGGCGGACGAAAAAGGTTGTGGGCTCAGGCAGAGTGAGGATTGGTCCGGTTCCGAAGACGGAATCAGAATGTTGAGGCGGGGTAGGATGTTCTTCTATGACTCAATGCGCAATGTTAAGGCTTTGCAAAGGATGATTTTTGCTGTAGAAGAACACACTGTTCAGGGCGATGTGGTAGGAAACGTGGACCTCAAAATCTACAAAAGACATATTAAATGAAGACAGATGTCACCAAGTGCCACGCCTGCCACGCAAAAGAGGCGTGGCGTCACAGGCGACCAGCGGCGACCAAGGCCGCCACCAGAGCCAGCCCAGTGCCGTTTGTGCCAAGCCTGCCACACAAAACGAAGGCAGATGTCACCAAGTGCCACCCCTGCCACACAAAACGAAGGCAGATGTCACCAAGCGCAACGCCGTGTGTGTGAGAATGTTGTGTGTGACAATGTTGTGTGTGAGAATGTTGTGTGTGTGAGAGAGTTGTGTGTGAGAGAGTTGTATGTGAGAGAGTTGTGTGTGAGAATGTTGTGTGTGTGTGTGTGCGTGGGAGAGTTGTGTATGAGAATGTTGTGTGTGACAATGTTGCGTGTGTGAGAGAGTTGTGTGTGACAATGTTGTGTGTGAGGGAGTTGTGTGTGAGAGAGTTGTGTGTGAGAATGTTGTGTGTGAGAGAGTTGCGTGTGTGAGAATGGTGTGTGTGTGTGAGGGAGTTGTGTGTGACAATGTTGTGTGTGACAGTGTTGTGTGTGTGACAATGTTGTGTGTGTGAAAGAGTTGTATGTGACAATGTTGTGTGTGTGAGAGACTTGTGTGTGACAATGTTGTGTGTGTGAGAGAGAGTTGTGTGTGACAATGTTGTGTGTGTGAGAGTTGTATGTGAAAATGTTGTGTGTGAGAGAGTTGTATGTGACAATGTTGTGTGTGAGAGAGTTGTGTGTGACAATGTTGTGTGTGACAGAGATGTGTGTGACAATGTTGTATGTGTGAGAGTTGTATGTGACAATGTTGTGTGTGTGAGAGAGTTGTGTCTGAGAATGTTGTATGTGAGAGAGTTGTGCGTGACAATGTTGTGTGTGAGAGAGTTGTGTGTGACAATGTTGTGTGTGACAGAGATGTGTGTGACAATGTTGTGTGTGTGAGAGTTGTATGTGACAATGTTATGCGTGAGAGAGTTGTGTGTGACAATGTTGTGTGTGAGAGAGTTGTGCGTGACAATGTTGTGTGTGTGAGAGAGTTGTGTCTGAGAATGTTGTGTGTGAGAGAGTTTTGTGTGACAATGTTGTGTGTGTGAGAGTTGTATGTGAAAATGTTGTGTGTGAGAGAGTTGTATGTCACAATGTTGTGTGTGAGAGAGTTGTGTGTGAGAGAGTTTTGGGAGGACGCGGGAGGAGGAGGAGGCAAAGGAGGAGGTGGAGGAGGAGGCGGAAGTGCAGAGCAGAAAAAAAAGAACCCCACACAATGTTTTGGGGAAAAACATTTTTTTTAACAAAAAAAACGCGAAAACTGTCATTTTTTGCAAAGGATCTGAACATTGGAATTTCTACAAATTGGAACTTTTATGCACATTGGAACTTTTACAAATCCATTCTGTCGTAAACTGACACCTGCTATCAGAAAAAAACAAACCGAAAACATCCGATGTTTAGATGAACATAAACGTGTTTTTTTTTGTGGGGGGGGGGGAGCTGGGGTTTTTGTGTTCCGACAACTGTCTGTCGGTGCATGGGGACAAGCGGCGTGACCAGCAATTTGGCAACTTTATCGGCTGCGTTCCGCTATTACGAAAACAATATTTGTGAGCAACATGCAAATGATAATTTTTCGATGAATCAACAAATCATCCAGATTTTGGGTTTGACCGAAAAAAGGTAGTCAAACCAAGGTGCCAAGGGTTCAAATCAGGGACATTCGTCTGTAACTCGGAAGTTTGCGAAATGTTTACCTCATTACAGTGAATAATTTTATTTCTGGCACATTTCTTATGTAGCAAGAAGTCATGGTAGGTGGTATCCCACAACTCACTTGAGATTGGGATGGGCCGACAACATGAGACAAACATGTCATCAAACTGTCGCTGTCGCAGTGGTGCAGGCTGTCATTCCAGCTGAAAAACCGATAAAATATTACTTAATTATGTCAACGATGAAATCTCACGTCAGCGAAGAATATATCTACAATATGAAGCAATCTCCAAGCAACACTTCAGCACGTACAATTTGTTGTTCGATGGGTCGTCAAGTGATCCTGCAGGACTCCCGCAGGCCACACCAGAACTACTTCAGCATTCAGAACAAAAGTTGCATGTTCCCGTAAACTAATTACGTTTTGAATTTCATACTATCAGTTTTCAATTAAATCACAAAAAATTATTATGGTGGTTCGTTCTCCCCGCAAATGAAAAAATTGACGGGTTGCTTGCCTATAGCTGAAAACCTGTTGCGCGCAGCGCCATGCCTGTGGTTCCAAAGAAGAGGTCCTCGGTTGTGGGGACGGCTGAAGCGTTGGGTGAAAGGTTGGGTTTTCATGGGTTTATGTATTTTGATTAGTCTTGATTTATCGTGTCAAACAAATGTATATCGAACAATCATGAACAATTTAAAATTGGTATTTCACCCGTGTGTAGTGAGTATTGATGTTTTTTGAGGTTGGTTTCCAATTTTTTTCATGAACATATATGAAGATGGATTGGGTTGTGATTGCATGTGATTGCGGATCAAAACAACTGATCATTAGCACGCCGAAGTTTAAGATGGAACTGGAAACGTGGGTTGTTTAAGATTTGGCAACTTTTGGGTTCGATGTTGATTTTAGGGGGCTGTAACTAAACCAATCAGGGAATATGAGAGTCTTTCGAGGTTTTGGCATCTCACGTCAGGATCACTCAGTACTTCGCTCGGCGGAGGTGCTGTCCCGATTGACGTCGCTGTAAAATGTTGTAAATTTGCACCAGTACAGCATGTTGCGGGATTCAAACAGGGCAACGGGAAATCCTTAAACATTGCTTTTAAAAGTTAATTTGGAAAATCATCTATAGGGGACAGTCCATTGTACCATCCCAAAGGGTAAGTTTTGCAACCATGAATGGCGTTGAAAATTGAATGTCACTTTCAATGATTGGCGTTGGCAAGAGGAGGTACTTCCACCAAAACAGGCGGACAAAGATAGAATGGTCATTAGCACTTGGATGAATTTGTGGCGATTGGTTGAAACGCCTTTGCAGACACGGTACTTGCTGTGAATGAACTGGTGGCTGATACTTCAAATAATTACAAATGCCTTTGAAACACACTTGTGAACATGGTTTGAGACTCTCCCAGTGACGCGTCTGACGCGCCACCGTTTTTTTTCTTATAACTCGAACATACTCGAACATTTCGTCCATCTTCGATGCTGTTGTTTCCCCGTTTATGCCTTGATGACCAGGCGCTTGATGTTTTACCTGGACCACTATCGATTTCTGTACAAGCACAGAAGGGAACACTACAGTAGGGGCAAGTACCAGGCGGGTGGCACCGTGAGTGGTGCAGATTGGTCGCAGATCAACTTGGAACCTGCGGAATGTTCATGAATCGTGCGCTGTGGCTAGCACTCTCTTGTACGCAAAAAAAGCATCTTGCGAAGTCATGATGTTGGTGGTTTCATTCTCTTTGAGGTTCAGTGTCATAGCCAGATTGAGCACATCCGAGTGTATGTGTGTGTGTTGTTGCTGGTTTGAGTTAGATTATCAAAAAAGTTTTAGCTGCAGTGGTGGATGCAGGTTTTATTTTTTGGGGGGTCGTATGGCATTGCACTGGTAGGAATTACTGAACATCATGATTTCATTATGTTTTCTTTCACAGAACTGTTAGGCACTGACATTTGCCATTTCCCAACCAAGATGAACCAAAGAGTAGACTTCCATCGTTTTTTGTTCCCTTAAGGTAGTACCAACAACCAACCAACAACCAATTCCCGGTATTTCACTCCAATGGGGACACGTTGCGTTTCTTGCTGTTTGGACTGTGTCCTGCAGGAGCCCATGTATGTGAAGGACTACCGGAGCCCAGATTTCCGTTGGATGCCGAGAAGTGCAGTTGGAGTTGGGGTGAATTTTTATCGTTTCCTACATGGCTTTATGATGCTTCATAACACCCAAATAATCCCAAATATGTTTGATGGTTATGACACCCTAAAAGATGATGGTTGATCATCATTTCCCCCATAAGCCCATTGCAATTGTGGGAATTCATCCCCTGGCAAAATCCCCCATATCCGACGCATGGTTGTGACATCTTGTGACCTCCGATGGGTTGAAGATCTTGCAGGGACCTCCCACAATACTTCCTTGGGAACGGAACGACTAGGTGACTATACTCTCCGTCACTCAATCGTGGCTCCTCGGAAAATCAACCATTTAATTTCGATGATGTTCCCCGCTATACACATCCACCTCTGGGGATTTTTCATGATTTGTCCTAGATTTTCCCATGAATTTCCCATGAAAATCCCATAATTGTCCCATGATTTTCCCATGAAATTCCTAGATTTTCCATCCCCCCAACTACTAGGTCTAAACCCTTGTGCTTAGGGCTCAAATTTTCTAGGGTCTGAACTGGTTTTTTGATCAGGTTAGACCCTGGCCAGCTACCAGCTAAGACCCTCAACATGTACATGTTAGCAAGTGAGAATTTCACATTAGACCTTTGTCCTAAATCCTAGAGAACTTGATCTTAGACCCTATGCTGGTTTCTGATCAACTTTGATGAGATGAACTTTGAAAAGCTGCATCCAGTCACGAGGCATTAGGGTCTGAAATGGCATTAGGATTTGAAATGAAGTTCGCTCCCTTCAAGCAAATCTTTCATACAAGCAACAGATTGGGAAAAGCACAATAGACCCACAGGTGTGACACCAAGGCTGAGTTCAACCCTGGGAATGAAACATTTGTCAAACAACGATTGCAACCATCCGCCCAAAAACAAACACNTAGACCCACAGGTGTGACACCAAGGCTGAGTTCAACCCTGGGAATGAAACATTTGTCAAACAACGATTGCAACCATCCGCCCAAAAACAAACACAATGCATTCATATGGTGTCATCACATCACTTTACATCGCTGACTTTGGAAAGTAGCTCAACTGAAGCTATTTGACCAGAAAACCATAGCAGTTCACAGTGCTAAGCACGTGAAGGGGGAAAAAGGAAACTTGTTGCCGTTGCTGTTGCTGGCTNNNNTCTCTTCCGGTTCCCTATGGTAGGTCTGAGGAGGTTGGTGCACACTTGAAAATGAGGATAGGGAAGTTTTAGTTTAGACCCTGTTTTTGGGTCTAAACTAAATCTCCCTAGTCCCTAGGTAGTAGTTGAGGGGATGATTTTCCCATGTTTCATAGGGATTTCTTTTCGGGAGTGGTCACCAAGACATCCTCAGGTTTCCCAGGATTTTGGCCTGGAAACTTCGGTCATGCTCAGTCGCAGGACGGTTCGATCACTGCGGGATGGCCGTTTTTCGCGTTTTGAAAACGGCGGTCTCCGTGGGCTGAACATGGGAAAATCTATGGGAAATATGGGAAAATCTATGGGAAATATATGGATTTAGCCATTTTTGATGTAAGGGAAATATGTGGCAAACTATGGGAAACATATGGGGAACTCAGTGGATCGAAGGGAAAATGATCATGAACCAGCAGCGATTCACCAGCTGAGCGCTTGAGCCAAACCCCCGCAGCCGATCTCCGCAGCAAGATGGATTTATTGAGGGCGTAGTAACCACCATGAACCCATACTGAGGGCTTATTTGCAATCTATTGTTCGGGGAGGAGCTACCTTTGGGGGCGCATGGGCTGAATACCCATGAGACACGTGGTCATCTCTGCGTCCCGGCCATGGCCTTCTGGACTAGTCCAACTAGGCCTGTTTGGTTCACTAGGAAGAACAATGAATGTTGTTTCTTTTCTATCTGAACATACGATAAGCCACCCTCAATTGAATTCAATTGCAAAAGAGCCGAGTGTCATCATTGTTTCCCTTTGTCCATCAAAGTTTCTGGTGCATCAAGGACAATCCCAAACATCATGTTGTTGGTGAAATTTATCCCAGTATGCCCCACGAAATGAATCCCCATGTTTGTTTGGTTTATTTGCCAATATGATTTCCCAACATTTGATGCTTTCAACATGCATGAACCGCATTTTAGGTTTACTTGGTTCTATTCAAATTTTGGTTGGTTAACTACGGATTAACTACGTATATATATATAATTACATATATATATATATACATCATTTATAATCATATATATATATATGATATAACTCCTCATTTAGCTGATTAGATCCCCATGATTTCCATTCTAGACTAGATAGACGTCGATGGCTTTCCACCCCTGGCCGTGCGGTTTTCTGGCAGGATCAAGCTGCCCTTGAGAGTTGGGTTGACCTGGCGGTAATTTGTTGCAGTTTGCGAACTGGAAACCATGGGATGATTTACCATTCTTGTTGGTTTTGGTATGTTTTGGTGATTTTCCATGAGGCAAAGCCTGAAGAAATACCAGCGGGTAGGTGAAAGAAACCATGTGGAATAGACACATATGCAGATGTGTGAAACTTTGTGAAACTATGATCATACCCGAAAGACATCTTTAGGCCATTGATAGTGGCTAAGACGTTTCCTCAAAACAGAAGGGCTGGTTTGCTGGAGATCCCATTCCGACCTCAGAAATCAATGGTGCTGTCTTGGTTGACAGCCAGTGTTTGTTCTTTCCATAGGATTTTGTTTGTTTTCAGCATGAATGTATCAATTTGCGGTTTACATGAAAAGATTTATCATGAGTTGATCACTATTAAGATGAATGACCTCAAGATCGCCCAACTTGCATTGTACATGTGCTGGTTTTACAGCTCTGGACCCCAGAAATCGAGATTTTGTAGGCTCCATCTAGGTAAGACATTCCCGGGGTACCAGAAGACACCACTGCTTTCCTTAGAGATGACATGAGATGACGGGCCCCTTGGATGATTTTTGCCGGTCCGAGGCCCTGGTGAATCGAGACCTGAGCCTCCAGACCGGCCTTTGCTGATGCCCGGGCATCGCAGAGGGGGCAGCATCGAATGAGAATGGTGAGTGTCCAAGATGGTCATCTTCTTTTCCTTTTGGGGGGGAAATGTTGGAACTGGATTTGTCTCATTTTGTCCCTTGGTTTTCGGGGTGAAAATGGTACATGTCAAGAACATTCCTCGGTATTCAAAGTTGTTTCTGCACATTTCCATGATGAAAAATGACCAGCTGCGGTCGCAGAGTCTCACCCAACAGCAACACCCAGGTTGGATGCAAAAGGAATTCCTTGGATGATCAGTGACATGGACAAATACCCAGTGTTTGAGAAATGCCTAGTTGATCTCTGCTAGTTGATGGCTGTATACTTATGTGATTTATATGATCTATGAGGTCATTTGTCTTGCATACATTGGGATATGAGCCATCACACAATCTTCAACAACGAAATAACTGGGATATACTGTATATCTAAGCATAAGTTATGCTTGGCTGATTGATTACCTGCTTTGATGTTGAGAATCCATGGGTATCTTCGCAAGCTTAGCCAACCGGGATCCGGAGGACGACAGAAGGTCTTGGGAACTACTCATTTGTCACCAGGGACAATGAGAAAAAACTGCGGCAGTGAATCAGGGTGAAAGTCATGAGTCTTACCTGAGTAAACCTAGATTGGGTAGTATACCTTTCAAAAGAATGCAATCAATGGGCACATATATATGTTATTGACTAAAATTAGCCGTGTTACTAGTTACCAGATGGTGGATCATGATGAACTGTCAAAAAAATAAAAAGGAATAGACTATAGACAGTCGTGGACTTGACCATTGTCTTGGTATTTGGAGCCGACTACTTGGTTCACCCCAATTAAGTTGGTCCTAGTCCCAACCATAAGATGTAATACTGTAAGTAGGGTAAGTAGGGTTACCCTCTGGTAAACTAACAGTTTGCTATTGAAAATGGCCATAGAAATAGTTGATTTTCCCATTAAAAATTGTGATTTTCCGTAGCTATGTTAGTTTACCAGAGGGTTAATCAACTTATAATCAACTCATAACTGGGCTGAACTACTGTAACCTACTTTCGATTCCTGGGATGAAGGCTGGAAGTTGGAGGGTGTCATCGCGCACGCGTTTTGGCTGTCGTGGTCACTGATTCGTCACCCAACACAGCAACATGGAAATTGGATGATCAAATGCAAGACATCAACTGGGGGAAGATGTCATGTGCAAGAGTCCAGTCTAAGTGTGGAAATGAAGCATCTATACAGCCCTTGCATGTTCATATCTTGGACTAAGGGCCTCACAGCCAAATATCTAGCATTGCTCTGAAAAACGTGGGTGTTCCAGTCTTGACACTCTCCCAAATTTGTGCATTCGTTTGTTTGATTTTGCTTGTTTCATTCCAACAGCAATGGTTCTGAAAGTACCCCAAATTGTAGCTTCAGGGGTTTTAAAACAACCCATCACTGGCCACCCCATCAACGCACACCGGCCACCAACCCACACTCAGTGTAGAACTTGGGGGGTCCTCTTTCGGCATCTCCCCCTGCTGTGGTGCCCATACCGTGGCAGCCGTGGCATGGCAAGGCGGGGGTTCCAATGGCGCAGGTTGACATGTCGAGGATGAGCGGTGGGTGTTGATATAACCAAAAGATGCACAATGGCTATTTCAATGGGATATCATCATCCAGAAATCATGATTTATGCACAATTGGACACCATTGGATATACTGGAAGAATCATCCATACATGAGGATATAATCGGAAAATGATGGAGAATGATTGGCATATCATATAACCATGGTTTGACCATGGCACATGCAAATAAAAAGCATCGTGTTCTTTTGGCCACCTTCAAACACCATGGATCCTAAAAGCTCAAACATTCCTCAACGCGTTTCACGCAGGTGACGCGTGAGGTTGGAACATGGATCTGCAAGCCAATCCCGTGGGGAGCCTGGGATGGAATTGAAACTGGTGAAGAACTTTGGGTTTTGACAAACAGAGCAAGTGGGAAATCGAATGCAGTTGAGCCAAGACCTGTATGGTTTGATTCTGTTTGATGATATATATATATAGTTATATAGCTGGATGCAAGAACTTGAAAGTTGTATTTTTGGTTGGGATGTCTTGAAATTAGTATGCTATCCTTTCAGCGCATGCCTCGCTCTCGTGCCGGAGTGTGGTGGATTCGACTTTTTAGAGACACAATGTCTTGTTGTGCAAAGGCTGGAACAAGTTCCCAGCACAATCCAGCTACTGAATGGAAAAATATCGGAAACTGCAGTTTCATGGCTAGCTTTGCTACTAACCACTCAGGAACTCATCATTTATGAACCATTCATGTGGTCAAAGTCCTCTCTAACTTGCTGAAAAAGTGGCTACTTCCTGTGGCTTCAGATCCCATTTTAGTTGACGCATCCCATCCTGAACCCTTCTTCGCAAGGTCAATGAGATTCTTTACATCAATTTCAATCAGGACTCTTTCGCGATGGTTACTGGTGAAACTGAGGGCCATTTGGTGAACTGATGCATGGATTCAGATTTGAAAGGATGCTCATCCAATAGATATTTAACAACTATAGTGTATTTATACATTTATTTAATCCATTTAGTTGTTAAGATTTGAAAGTTGTGATAAACTAATACACTGGATGAATTATCAATGTATCCCTGTGGTGGATCAAAAGGATGTTCTAAATGCTGATAATTGATGCCAATGCATGGTTGAACAATTATCCATAGTTGTTCGATGTAAAACGTATAAAAAACACAATCCATCCAGCCCTGATTACCTCTGAATGTTTTACCATGGTATGTATAGATGTACTAAATCCTGTTTCACTGAATCCTGGGGACAATCAGCTTGCAGGGCAGGTTGGCCGTTCGGGAAATGGGGTGAATCTTGCATCAGAAACCAACTGATCACGTTGATCTTGGATGGATTTCAACGATTGAACCAACCAACTTTCACCTCAGGAGCTGTTCAGAGTCCAATCCTTAGAGTCACTGTGTAATTTTAGAAGAAATCGGAAAGGCATCGGAAAGGCATGTGGAAGCGCTGGATGTTTGCCATTGCGGTGATGCTTGGGGCTGTTGGGACGTAGATCATTCAAAAATTGAATCACCACTGAGATCATGTGCTAGAAAATCTTTGGCATAAAACATCATAAAACTGTGAATTATACAAAAATAATCCTCATTCCATTAAAAATCCCTATCTTTGACGCTTATATCCCATCAAATCATTCAAAGCACCGATCAACTGGAGACCATGATGTGCTCCTGTCAGCGCACGCTGCCCATGATCTTTGTGACAGGATAACACCTGCTTTGTTTGTGGCACCCAGAGTGGCTTCCGCGTGTACAGCACGGAGCGGGGGGGTGAACCGGGGGGGCTGTTAAGCAGCCTTGGTGAATGGGGTGGTTCTGTGTTTCATATGTGATTTTATGGTTATTTGGTGTTATTTGATTATGACCTAAGCAACAAGAATGGTGACTTAACCAACAGAAATGGGTGGTATTCCATTGGAAGATATTTCATGCGATATCTCCAAGGGATATCATAGAAATATCATCCATGATTCTCCCCTAATTTTTGTGTAAGTTTACGGATCATTTTTTCGCCCAGGATTCTGGCTCGGATCGCGCCATTCTGATGAAACAATTGACGTTTTTTTTTTGCAGAGCGCCTAGGATTCGCCATGAGTTATAAGAGTCTTGGCATACCACCAAGGGTTTAACATCTGATACGTTCAGCCCTTTTTATGGCTAAATTGATGGTCAGGGAACAGCCAACCATGGTGGCACAGAGCCTGCCAACCAGATCGGTCGTCAACGCTTTCATTTCTGCAAGTCAGTTTGGCCAGGTTGGCGAGTAGCTTACATTCAAAACAACTTGCACTCTCGGTATCTAGAAATTCACAGCGAGATTAGGGAGTAGCTTATCATCCTCCGGGTTTGGTGAATCTGCGACATGTCCTGCTAGACACACAACGTGACAGGCCTGGTGCTAAAAGTATATCTGAAAGTCATGTTTCCATGCTGTGGGTAATTGTCTGTTGTGGGTAATCGTTTTGTTTGAACTTTTTACTTCAAAGGATACTCCCTTGTTATCGCTGTCATGTCACGAAAAGGTCTTCTCATGAACAGTCTAATCGTATCATCGGTCCAAAGTGTTGTAGCCACGGATAATTTGCAAGATGCCTGATACCAACGGTGCCGAAGATGTCTCAGACGTAACGTGGGAGGGATTCGACACCAACGCCACTGAGTCCTTTGGGTAGAAGCCGAATCAACCGCCGAATCAATTACCTTAAGTTCAATTGCGGCTCGTCTTTAATGATGACACCATATGACACCTTCGTGTTAAATTGTTTTAAGTCTTGAAAAGGGTACCATTGTGATTTTGCCATTGGCCAATACAGACCTGGTTGGGAAAGGTTCTTGTCACCGTTGGTTAAAGTGTGCATGGATCAAGACGCGTGGTCCCTAGCTGACCTTGTCTCTTGAGCCCATCCCGATCCCCGAATAGAAACTGCTCGACATGTGTAGTATTCACACGTACTTGAATTTATAGATATGATTAGGTACATTGTCCGTAAACCAAACAATGCCCCTTCAACATACCATGGAGCAAACTGAATATGGAAATGCGATGAAATGTGTTATTATAAGATACATGAATTGATATGAATTGACCATATAATTCACCCCTATATATAGCTATTATACGATATAATGAGTATATCTCGCTTTCGTGGATGTACTCTACAGCAACGGTGCCGCCCTCGGCCCTCAGGATCCTTTCAACCTCACGTTCCGCAGAGAGGCCGGAGTTTATATTTAATCAATGTGATGATTTATATGTTTAGTATTGTTTAGGCTAACAGTATAACATATGTATATAATATAGTTTATATAAGGTTTTTTGGGTTGTTATATATGATATACGTGATACATTGTATTTATATGTATTTATACGTATTTATATGTATTTATATGTATTTATATGTATTTATATGTATTTATATGTATTTATATGTATTTATATGTATTTATATGTATTTATATGATATTTTATGATATTATTATGATATTTATAACACATATTACATATATTATGTATTGATATGTATTGTATACGCTGTATGTTGAATATAAAATGTATGCGTAATGTATATGATAGTTTAGATATATGATATGATATGTAGTATATACATGCTATCCTGCCAAATACCGTTTGATTTTTGTATCTGAGCGTAGCCATGGGCCAATTTTAAGAGAAGCCACTTGGACTCGATCACAACCGGATATGGACATGAAGGGAACAAAATCTGCTGGGTTTCTGGTTTTACCATCCCCAAAACTATGATAGACTGTAAACTTCATTTACTTATAACCATGCAATGTTCCATGAATTTGGGGGTTAATGGAGTCTTATCCATCAACAAAATGAGTCTAAAGATTGTTCAACAATGGGCGAATGAAACAAGGTACCCATCGACAGTTCGAGCCTGGCAATAACTCAAAGTAGAAACGAATCTTCCAAAAGCTCAACGGATGGCAGGGTCTATGTTAATTTGGGGGGATGGTACCTAGACTTGACATTTGATGATTTGGTGAATTAAGCTCTTGTTGATGATTGATGGCTTTGTGCAGTTTGCAGCAGTTTCAATGGATTCCAGCAGGGGACCAGGAGAAGAATGGCAAGCCATGGACCAGCAGAAGATATACTAACCACGCAAGTTCCGAACCGCTGGCGTCGCCCCTTGACACTCCAGGTCTCTTTGCCCAGTGGACGCGGTGTAACCATCTCGGTCTTGCGGTGTGGCACTGTTGTTGACCTCAAAATAATTAGCTGCTCAAAAGTCTTTGGGGCAACCTTTTGCGAGACTTGTCAGAAGTGATGGGCGCCTCTTAGATCCGACAGAATCTCTTCGGCTGTCGCTGCAAAATGAAGACAGACGTTCTGCTGTTGCACTGCAGCCAAAGATAGCTGCAACTCGCAGAGCGTTTGCTTTGTGGTGTGATGGAGGACACAGAATTGTCACCTGGGGCGATCCAGACTGCGGTGGTGACAGCTCCAGTGTCCAAGATCAGCTCAGAAACTTTCAGCAGATTTCTTTCTCCCACAAGCGGTGCTTTTGCTGCCATTATCGCAAATGGAAGCGTGGTGACGTGGGGTTGTCCAGACCATGGTGGCGACAGTTCCGAAGTTAAAGACCAGCTAGAGAATGTGCAACATATTTTTTTACACTGGCCTTGCTTTCGCTGCGATTTTGGCTGATGGAAGTGTGGTGACGTGGGGCCATCCACTTCATGGTGGTGACAGTTCCAGAGTCTAAGATCAGCTGAGGAATGTTCAGCAGATTCGTGGCACAAGCTCAGCTTTCGCTGCAATTTTAACAGATGGAACCGTGGTGACATGGGGCCATCACTACGCTGGTGGTGATAGCTCCAGAATCCAAGGCCAGCTCAGGAATGTTCAGCACATTTATGGCACAAGCCGAGCTTTTGCTGCGATCCTGGCAGATAGAACCGTAGTGACATGGGAGCATCCACTTCATGGTGGTGACAGCTCCAGAGTCCAAGATCAGCTCAAGAATGTTCAGCAGATTTGGGGGACATACAGTTCTTTTGCTGCTACTTTGAAAGATGGAAGGGTGGTGGCATGGGGCCTTCCAGCCTGCGGTGGTGACAGCTCCAGAGTCCAAGATCAGTTGAAGAAAGCTCAGCAGATTTCTGCCACAGACTGGGCTTTTGCTGCCATTCTATCCGATGGAACTGTAGTGACCTGGGGCGAAGACAGAGGTGGTGACTGCTCCGGAGTCCAAGACCAGCTTAATTACATCTAGGATCATCTAGGTGGACATCGGGGCGATGGCAAATAAAAAGTCCTGCTAGTGGATTGAACATGCGGCCCTCACATGCAGCAGCCTTGGGCAGCTAGCTGAATCTCATAGGGATTTGGCTTCAATCTGGATCCCCTAGTGGGCCATTTGTCTGTTGAACCCATGGCCCTACCATCAGTTTGGAATGCAACCATCATATGTGGAGAAATATCAGGACTTCAATATCATATGTGGAGAAATACCATTGATGATCATCATACATATATAGTATAAATGATTGTTTATACTTGTGGAACCACCCAAAAATACTTTGTGAAAATCAGGTTTGAATTTATGATGAATCATCGTGAATCATCCCGAAATATGGCATGCTGTGGGGATTGCAGGAATTGCAACTGGTACATGACCTTGGTTAGCGAAGTGTAAGTCCGCAATTCCTGCAGGAGGGGGCGCCCAATTGTAAGTTGGTATACAACCCCATCTAATTATAATATTCCCCATTGACCCATGTTCATCCTACTTACAAGTCAACTCACCTATCATTAATCTCATAAATATCGATCCAAATGTTCGCTGGTCAAATCCCCATTTTTGGCGGACAATGACAATAACCTATCCTTTGGGGGCCCCTGCTGTGGAGTGACGTCCCCAAAAATCAGGACGGCGGCGGGTTGGGCGTGGTTTGCATGCTCGCTGGGCAGCCCAGAGGATCGAGCTGTACATATCAAGCAATGGACCGATGATGAACTGCTGGTTTTGAATGGTGTTTTCAGAACATGGTGTTCCCAGAATTCCAAAGCACCACTCCACAGCATTAGTCAATGAATGTCAACGATGTGTTGAGATAACATCATGTATCACATGAAATCACATCGTGTGGATGCTGTTTTTTAGTAATATGTACTTGAGATCCGCGCATGTCACATACAGACATGGCAACCCTACAATAGGATAGAAAAGTAAAGCCCAACCCAAATTAACAATAGAGGAGATGGTGCTGTGTTTTTTTTGGAATTGTTTCGGATTAATGCAAGTGAGTATATACTTATACCTGCTTTGTACAAGCATATAATTATTTTAGAGCTGCCTCTGTGCCCGGGATTTATTTCACAGCTGGACTTTGGGATGGTGATCCCATTGAAAAGTCAAAAAAGTCAACCACCACATGGGAGGAGGATCAAGAGGTCACCTATGGAGGACATTATATGAAAGGAGTATATTAGGGGGGTTTCCTTAAATGGGGATATGGGTACGAGTCAAAATGCAAGGTATGGATCAAGGCCCCGGGCCCACACACGATCCATACCCCCCGATCCATACCTTGATCCATACCTTATGATACCCCCTGATCCATACCTCTTTTTCGTTGAACAAAGGCTAATGCTGGTCCTATATACTGCTGTTCTTGGAGTGGTACAATTTCTGGTCCTCATGCATGCTGCTACTACTGTTGCTATTACTGCTGCTTCCACTGCTTCCGCTCCCGCACCGCCACCGCCGCCGCTGCTGCTGCTGGTGCTGCGCTGCCACACGCTACACTTCTACACTGCTATTCCACCCCTGCTGCTGCTGCTACTGCTGCTCCTGCTGCTGCTGCTGCCAATACTAGTCTTCAATCTTCTTCCTCCAAGGAGCTGCTGCTATTGCTGTCGCTTCTGCGCTACTACTACTACTACTACTACTACTACTACTACTACTACTACTACTACTACTACTACTACTACTACTACTACTACTATATACTACTACTATATACTACTACTATATACTACTACTACTATATACTACTACTACTATATACTACTACTACTACTACTACTACTATTACTACTACTCCTACTGCCATTGCTACGGCTACTCCTACTAGCATACTACTACTAGTACTAGTACTAGTACTAGTACTAGTACTAGTACTAGTACTAGTACTAGTACTGCTACTACTGCGACTGCTACTCCTCCTGCTACTACTACTATGATTACTACTACTATTGCTGCTACTACTACTACTTCTACTTCTTCTTCTACTTCTACTTCTATTACTGCTACTACCACTACTACTGCTCCTTCTCCTGCTGCTGCTGCTGGTGGCTACTGCTACAGCTTTACGTAAGCACTCCCGATCCATAGTACGGATCACCGCGGAGCGATCCATACCCGATTATTGACCCGCACCCATATCCCAAAATGGTTGGTTTATAATGGAAAATCCATCTATAAATGGATGATTTGGGGGTACCCCTATTTTAGGAAACCTCCATATGAACTCTGCGGCTACCATGGCCGAATTGGGGAATGCTGAAGAGCAGTTGAAGCAAATGAAAATAGAGCAGGTGAAGACAAAAAAGGTCAATTCGAAGCTTGAAAAGGAGAAGCAATGCCTGGAATAAAAAGTGGAGAGGGCCCGCACAGAATACGGAAAGATCAAAGAAGATCCTGTTGCCAAGTCCCTCTACGGGATGTGGTTGCAAATTGGGGACCATGATGCTTCCAAAAACGCTTCCACAATCATCGACCTCTTTCTCAAACTGCTCAAGAGGGTGAAGCAAAAGGAGTCCAAGCCAGAGGAGCTCAAAGACTTCCTCGAGAAGTTGTTAAACTTCACCGTGGGGACAAGTGCTGAAAGAATGCACATTTTGAAGAGAGAACTTGGGGCAAACCCGGATAAGTTCTTCAGCCTGTTCCTGGAAGGTCTGGAGCTCAAAAGCGAGCCTCAGCGCATGACGGCCACCAAGAAGGCTGAGCTCTCAAATGCAGTGAAAGAGATGATTGAGAAGTTCAAAATGATACCCTCTGCAGTGGCGAAGGATACCCCTGCAGGAGAATGAGAAAGAGCTCAAGAGGCTCCAGGCAGAACACGAAAAAACGCTGGATGCCGCAGACAAAATACAGAGCGACGCCAACAACTCTGAAAAAAATATATCTTGACCTCGTGCAGTACTGGGGCAGCATGTCCAGGGTTGCAAATATATTCAATCACATTTTCAGGGAGTGTTTCTCAGGTTGTACAAGTGTTTGACCTACTTTGATCTCCACATGTTTGCAACTCATTTTGGGACGGTTGCATACTAGGCATGATTAATTCACTGGTTGCTTTGGTACCACACATATCATACTGTTGCTTATGTTCATCTCATTATTATCCCCGGGATACCCCCAAACCTCATTTTTTGTTTGTATAAAATCCACATTACCCTCTGGTAATTTAACATAGCTATTGAAAATGGCAAATTGTAGTGGATTTTCCCATAAAAAAATATGATTTTCTATAGTTATGTTAGTTTACCAAAGGGTAATGATGGTGGGTTTTGGTACAACTGGGTGAACACGATGACGCCGGTGACTCTTCTTGGAGGTTCTTTATAGCCAACTTTTCAACTATTTTTTCTGACCCGCTTCTGGCCTTGAATTTCCACATAGGGGTAGTCTGAAAATAGGGTACCCCTAAATCCAATGGATTATGATCATTTTCCCTATTAAAATGGCCATCTCGGAGGTATCCTCTCTTTTCAGACACACCCACATGCTTGCAGTTCCAAGCACGTCAGCCTCACAGTCATCGCAGTTGATGCTGCCGATCCGCGCCCAGTTCCGCACGAACATCTTGGCCTTCACCGGCGGTGGCGAAAACCCACGCTTTCAGCCGCAGAACGCAGCTCGGTAGCTGATGGGAAGTTCGGATGGATCTGGGGAAGTCGTGGAAAAACACATGGAAAAACCGTGGCGACAATGGGAATGTCATCCAAATCTAGCGGGAATATATTGGAATACTACTTAGATAGGCCATGGAGTTAGTTGATTAGATAGTAAACGGATTACAACTGGGGATAGTTGAGGAGTTATGAGAGACTAAGTAACCAATTATATAATCCCATGGCCCATCCAAGTAAGTAGTACTTCAATCTTTTGCCACCAATGGTGGTATGTGCTAACCAGCTATTGGATTAGCCATCATAAGTTTGTAGTGATGGTTAGAAAGTGGGTTGTGGTTATACTTTGCTTGGGTGTGATTGAAAATGCAGTAGTCCACCCAAGATAACATGGCTAATTAGGCATTTACTCAAAGGAAAAAACATATATGATAACACATGATATTCTTGAGAGGAGTCTACTGTCAGATAGACATGTTTCTGACTGGTAATAGCTCAAGGTATGTCAAGCACTGATTTGGGTTTTCCTCTGACAACTTCAAATTCTTCATGTTCCACCAGTTTTCCTCAGTTTTTCCAATTTTTTCCCATTTTTTCCCAGGTTTTCCCAGGTTTTCCATGGTTTTCCCATTTTCTCCAAGGTTTTCTCCCTGGGATCCGCCGTTTTCCGCCCAGGTGGTGATCTGGGACGACCGCAACACGCGGATCATGGCGGAGCTGCGCTTCAAGACCGCCGTGCGGTCGGTGCAGCGGGACGAACCCAGTGGACCCAGGGACTCTGGGGCTGGAAATTTTGGCTTTTAACACAAGTTTTTTTTTGATTGGTTCCATCTATACATCCATATGTTGATCATTAGCACTAACCACTCATGTGTATATGTTCATTTATATACATCAACTCATCATTTACCCTCTGGTTATGACTAACATAGCCATGGAATAGCTGGCGAATTTGGGATGATTTTCCCAGCGAACGACACCTCCATTTAAAGGGGATTTTCCGTGGCGAACTGTTAGTCATAACCAGAGGATACATTTGCAAGTCAACCCCATTTGGAATTCATATGGGCAATACATTTGACTAGCAATGAAAAATCGTATATTATTGTTCTATAGTGTATGTTCATGTAAAAAGAGGCACTAGAAGCCCATTGGACCATTGAAAATGCGGAGTTTGAGCCATAATGAGCTAAACATGTCGATTTGAGCCATAGAAACCCTTGCTTATTTTGGTATAGCCTCAAAAAATCCAAATTTGATTGGAAAGCTGGTGACAAGCGACTGGGATCTTTTTTTGGGAATCCTTTTTGGGGCCAGTGAAAACCATCTCATGATAGTGGGAGTTGATGATGCTTTACGGATCAACTCTGGTCAATGGCTGGCACAATAGACCAACCAGTAAAATAAAATACACAACTACATGGAGGTTTCCTAAAATAGGGGTACCCCCAAAACATCCATTTTAGATTGGGATTTTCCATGAAATAAACCATCCATTTTTGGGTACCCCATTCCATCCATTGGTTAATGATCATGTGATTGGTTCCATTTATACATCCATATGTTGATCAATAGCACTAACCACTCATATGTATATGTTCATTTATATCTATACACATATATATATATATATTATACACCCTCTGGTATATTAACATAGACCCTGAGAATAGCTATTTGTATATAGAGGAAACTAATCTTCCAATCCCTATCTGCCAGGGTCTATGTTGATTTACCAGATGGTATATATATATATAGATTATACATTAACTCATCATTTATATCCCTTGGTTCATAGTCACATATCTCACACGTTATCTCACCATCGTTTTCCCCGTCGTCATCATCGGAACCGCCGAGGTTCCGACGGGACTTGGTCGTGGTTGCCACCAGCAACAAGGCCTTCCATGGGGGGTTGATTTCGTGGAAAATCCCATCTATAAATGATCATAAATGGATGATTAGGGGTACCCCCATAGCTTAGGAAAGCTCCAAATATCTACTTAGAAGCCTAACACATGTGCTATACTTGAAGTAAGTAACAACCTTTGGCCCTGGATTTTCCATCCCCAAATCCGACTCGGTTCTTGTGATTGAATCCCGAAATGGTTCCGAATTGATTTTTCGAGGGTGCAGGGATGATTTTTAGGAGGGATAACCAACCTTGGATGCAACATAGGAACATATGAAAAAACGTCCACCACCGATTATTGTTTTTTGTTTTAATGATCATCCAGCAAATCGTGGAGAAAAAACATTCTCTTGTTGGGACGATGCTGCAGGTCATCTCTCGAGATCGCGGGGTCAATGTTGTGGAGTTCCCCCTGAAAAATTGACTCGTAGATATAGATGAAATGTTGTGTTAGAGCTGGACAAAGGCCCAAAATCATCAACCAAAATCATCCAACATCCGAAAATCTATGGCACCTTGGTAGCCTCCCTGGAACCACAAGCTGAGTTTTCCCATTGAAGCGACCTCCTGCAGAGTGTGGAGGTGTGGATCTACAGTTTCAAGACCTTGAGTCTGTTGCATTCCATCGAGACCAGTGACAATCCCAAAGGCGCGGTCGCGCTGGGCGGGCAGGGCAGCTGGGCAGCTGGGCAATTTGCGACGGATGGATCGGATGGGGAAGATGAAGGTAGGATATTTGGTTGGTTGTGAAGATTAATTACTTGATGGTAAGGGTTAAGTCTCTCCATGGTTCTACGTGGGAAAGCATGGGTGGGCATGCCCCTGTTATGGATACACCCAGCGTCTTCAAGGCCCGAAGCTCACTTTTCGACTAAGAGGAATTTCTCCACACATCTTAAATAGGTCGGAGTCACAATTAATGTATTCAAGAATTGGATGGTTGGTATTCAAACTAAGCTTCTGTGAAAATGAAGGATATCCACATTCCATGTAATGTTTTGAAAGAGAATCAGCAATCATGATTCATGTTTTTGCGGTACCCGCAGTTTTGAGACACACCGAAATTACTTGATTTACTTGGGACTAACCATTGATGTCATTTTCTACTAGTCATTTTTTTTCAAGAAGAATCAACTTCCCATTATTTGTTCCATGCCTCTAAAATCATCTAATTGTTCATGTTTCATGACAGACCGAACTGACCTCAAAGTTGTGTCTTTTCTTGGGTCATTCACGATTCTGACTGGATCATTGGAGTTCATTTGATAACCCACGGTATGGGTCTTACAAGCCTTGGAAATATCTCAAAATAGAATCCGAAAACTTACTGGTGCTTAGCGGGGAATGGGGGAATGACCTATAATAACCACTAATAATCATCCCATTCCCCCATTCCCTACTAAGCACCAGTAAGAAAAGTAGGAGACGATTTGGATCACCAGGGATACATTTATGGTAATGAACTTTTATTAAAACAACCTGTTTTTGGTGCTTCACGAAGCCATCAGATGCCAAGCACAACGCTTGGATCAGGCCTCTGTTGTCTGTCCACGGGGGAGCGGGTGCTGCTGCTCTGCCCTGGCATGCAGAAGGCGTCGCGAGTGACCCCGTGGGGGATGGAATTTAACACTTACCCTCTGGTAAACTAACAGTTTGCTATTGAAAATGGCCATGGAAATAGTGGATTTTCCCATGAAAAATGGTGATTTTCCATAGTTATGTTAGTTTACCAGAGGGTAACACTTAAAACAATGGGTTCGTCTGAAAATGGTGTATACCGTATACTCCCCAAATGACAATTTCGATAGGGAAAATGAATACTTGACAAACCCAGATGTTGATCGATCTCCATGGATTCTGCAGAAATGTTATACTGTTTTTTGCTGGATTTGATTAGATGGATCAATTCGGAATAAACAGGAGATGGTTGGACAGATGCCTTAATCAATGTAGGCCCGTACGCAAAGATCCCGTGGCACAATGTTTTTTTGTTTCCCGCCCCTGCTGGGACACAATGGACTGATGGCTAGTAAGGGCAATTACCCCCACAACACAACCTTATCAGCTGTAGATAGTTTGTGAATTATTATCTTTATTGAAGAAGAAGCATAATAATTGTAGTCTCTAGAACTATTGTTGGTGAAAACTACCAGTACTATAATAATCACTATCATGATCTATCATGATTTTAGCTTGGTGAATCATTATCATTTACTGTATCCAGGGTTACCCTGGGTTCCATCGAGATACCCTTTCATAATCCAACCCTGACAATGGGACATCCCCCATATGTCCCAAGCCTGGGAGGATGCTGGCAGGGAATGAAGACTCACCGCACCCCAAAGACGGTTGAACTCTTTGGTAATCCAACATGGCGTGCTGGAAAAATCAACCATTTAGTTCGATGATTTTCCCAGCTAGAAACCTCCATTTCGTTGGGGGATTTCCCAGCTTGCCACATTTGATGACACCGGGTTGGGGAACTCTTTGGGTTTTCTAATCCTTGGGCCTGAAATCCTGATGGCACTGGATTCTTTGACTGGCCAATCCAGTTGCAGCATGATTCAACGGTTCCATTTTGACGAAACTTCAACTTACTGGTGCTTAGCAGGGAATGAGGGAATGGGATGATTATTAATGGTTATTAATGATTATTAATGTTATGAATGGGATGATTACTTAATGGGAATGAGGGAATGACCTATAAGAACCATTAATAATCATCCCAGCAACCCCCATTCCCTACGTTTAGCACTAGTAAGTCAAGCCCGCTATTGCCAATGGTTTGACCAGCACTTTTCGTATTTTGAAACTGACACTTGCACTTTGGCTGGTGAAATCGATTCAAGTTGCACCCTCTGGAATAGTTGAAGGCCATCTCACGCTGTCTGGGAATGTACCATGATGTGCCCGTTAAATCCAAAAACATGTTGGTTTGGTTGGCCTTTCCATTTAGGTTTGTAGCCGCAGCATCCCATGGTTTAGAATCTAGTTTCCCCATCGAGAATTGTCATTTTCTGGGTGCCTACCCCATTTTCACCGCCACATATCATATTCTTGGCCGTAGATCCGGATCCGGATACAGTCCCATAGAAATCCACAAACTGAGAAGGATCCATCAAAAAGATCTTCCAAAATCTACAGATGGTCATCAACTCCACAGGGCAGCGTGCTGGCCACCTTCTATCCCACGGGTTTTGGCGATCCAGCTGCGCCATGGCATGCCATGGCTGTCTGATGGTGTTTTGATTTCGATCATTTCGCCTAGGTTTCATTAGGGTGACTTGTTCTTTTCCCAATGGGAAATCCACCAGTTGTGGAATCAATAGGGACTTTTTTGGGGGGGGAACTCCTTATATAAGCAAATCCAACTTAGTGATTCTCAATGTCAGTCATATACTACGAATTTGGGTAAAGCAATGCCATAAACCACCCATGACTGGGAAGGGGAAACATAACACCTATAAAACCGGGGAAAATTGGGATGGTTTATGGCATTGTTTTTACCAACATTATTCACCAACATTACAATGTAATGGTTATACAACACTGGCATACTACAATGGCATATATAGTGATATTCTGCTTATAAACCCCGTTTGATGGGTGATAAATTGGTACCCGTTCCGGTAAACATGCAAAAACGGTATGGAACACCCATGGAAAAACCCTTCGGAAAAGGATCTACATTCATGGTGGGTTTCCCACGTCGAACTGTTAGTTTGCAGGAGGGTAAATAGGATGTGGATATGATAAATGGGGATTGTATGATTTACCATTTCTTCATCGTGAGTATCCATTTATCATTTTTTAGTGGGATATGATGGATGAGACCTGGTAAATGGATTTAAGCTAGGGATTGTGCTGTTTTTTATGGGTATTTAGCAAGTATTCTGGAGGATTTTTGGGGGGTTCATGGGGATTTGATGATTTGCTGCTAGTTTAATATAGCTGCGTAAGTAGGGAAACGCAGGTTTCAAATCATCAAATTAAGTTTTTTGATGGGGATAACACCAACAATATTGGGATATAACTCAGGGATAGTATCAAACACAGGGGCTTTGAGCCCATCTGAAAATGGGATGTACAGTACCCATCAGTACCCATCAGTACCCCCAAAAGAGCAACTCTAATATCAAAGGTTATGATAAACCACTGGGTTTCAGGGATGCCCCATTTCAGTATCAAAGGATACCAATTTTTGGTGGGAATTTCACCAATCGCCCAACATTGGTTCAATGATACAAATGAGGATCTTGCGCAGGCTATACGCAGTGATTTTTGTTTACTAAGTTTATCCTTATTGTTCACCATGTTGTGGCTGGTACGAAATCATATTTTTGATTGGTACTTTTGGTTGGGGCACGCCAGTAGTCTTAGCCATTGCCGTGTGTCTATCCATTGGTACGGACCAGGGTCTGAGGGTACTGATATCAAAGGTAACATGATGCCCATTGTTGGAGGATTGTTCAAACAGGGGCTTGTTTTTATATTCCAGAACCAGGTAAACAACCCAGAACATGGGCTGGCTGAAAATCGCAATAATTATGTATATAGATTATAGATTTATATACATATATCATATATATAATATATACATCAGATACATTTAACATGTTTTGGTGGATTTTCCCATGTTCTCTTGCCAGGTTTAGATTACCAGAGGCCCATGCCTGGGGTGATCCACCATGCGATGAGATCGGCGGTGACCCTAAAGATGTTCAGCTGAAAAAATACCTTTCGGGTCATCGCCGATCTTTTCACATGTCTAGTAAAATTGGTAACTATACCACAATCTAATCGCAGACCTTAAGATACCCAATTGAAAAAATGGTAAACCGAGCACAATTGGGTTCGCCACTTCCAGCAAGACACCTAGGTTTTGAGAGACATCATTCCAAGTGGTCGAAGAACATCAATCTCTGAGTTATATCCCCACTGAAAATGCTTAGTCCCCGTATTTCATGGGGATAGAAACCCCACATGTTCCGAGTTTCAGGGGGTCGGAGAACGCTGGCGACGGTTTATTCCGTCGTCGCCGAGGCCTCGGTGGAGAAAGAAGGGTCCCAGATCATCAGCGCCCACGACTGCGGGGGGGGGGGGGAAGGGCTGGATCTCATCCGCAGGTCATATGAAACACAGCCATTCTCGCTGGGTCCCAAAGATATATTCTTAAGCCAATAGAATGGGCTAACGCCCTGGTGCCGCCGACCCCAATTTGATTGAAGGGGGCTAGCCAGTCCCCAGAAGCTCCTGGAAGCCTCTGCGAGACATTTTA
>BGPT01002623.1:30498-50085 GCA_003297045.1 Symbiodinium sp. clade C Y103
AAAACAAAGGCTGTGGCTTGAATGGCTCCCCAGAAGCTCCTGGAAGCCTCTGCGAGACATTTTAAGCGTTTAAGGCCTGCCAAATGGCATCTTTGAACGCTCTAAAAAACAAAGGCTGNCTGTGGCTTGAATGGCTCCCCAGAAGCTCCTGGAAGCCTCTGCGAGACATTTTAAGGGTTTTAAGCGTTTAAGGCCTGCCAAATGGCATCTTTGAACGCGCTAAAAAACAAAGGCTGTGGCTTGAATGGCTCCCCAGAAGCTCCTGGAATTAAATTAAAAAGGCAAGGCCAAAAGACCACTGAGTAAGATGAGTTCCACNNAGGTAAGGCCAAAAGACCACTGAGTAAGATGAGTTCCACACCTGCGGTGGTCCCAGGCGCCGCCCCTGCCTTGGCTAAGGCCGGGGTCGGCGGATTTTTTCTTATCTCTACTGAAGATATGGGGGTGAAAAAAGTTCTAAGGGGGTGGTATGAATGGGGGAAAGAGATTAGAAAAAGCATCAAGAGATTGAAACAATAGCGCAGTGAATGGGGTGACTTCAAGCCACGACAGATTGTAAAGGTGGGCCAGTCAAACGGAGGACACCTCCATAGAAGATGCATGTATCATCCATAAAACAAGTGAAGGTCTTGCCGACACGAGGCCAAACGTGGCTTTTGATAGCAGCATGGGGTCTCATGATTCCTGTCGGCAACAATCCCATAGAACTGGTCGACAGCAGCAGGGTTTTAAAACTGGTCGCCCAAAAAAAATGGCGTGAAGCAAGGTTTATTGCCAAAAAAATGGCTATTTTGGGCGTCAACCATTTTTCTTGTGAACTTTTTCCATCTCTTTCCTGGAAATCTTCGATGGGTGATGCCAGAGAGGCTCTCGCTGAGGCGCTGGCCAATGCGCTGTGGGATGACAGGTTTCGAACTGTCGAGTTCCCCAAGATGTACAAAGTCTGTGACCATTCCCCAAGGTGGAGCCTTCGCCTCCAGCCTTACGGCGAAAGACTGGGAGACCTGGTGCCTTGCCTATTGTGAATGAATTGTAAATGTTTGTATAATTATCTGTGAGTTTTACCATCTCAGTGAATTGGAATTGCCATGTTTGATTGAACTGCGGTTTTTTCTTGAAGGGTTTGCTTTTGGCGCGCTTAGCAGGTCATGACGTGCAGGGTCTTAAGTGGTTGCTATTGCCTTGGTTGATGACAGTGGAGATGTACAATGGATGTTCATCCTCAATAGTCGGATAGTCCACTAGGTATTGACCCATCCCCATAGTTTAATAAGGGCCCACACTGAGAACAGAATTTTTACGTCTAGGGGAGTTTAGCAAACGAAAATGGATAAAAGAGGGAAGCAAAACTAAAGAGATGAGACTGCAACTGCGGAAAATGGATGAAAATGGTGCATCTACTAGACAAATCATGATAAGTACACCCTAACCAGGGATTACCCAGCCCAATTGTGTTGGAAACTCTCATGGTGCTGAACCGCCGCTCGCAACAACATTTATGGTAGGATCAGGAAAGGAATGAGTGAAATGGTGTCCCTACCGTCTTGAAGATTTACTTCATGTTTGCTTCCTTCCTTGTATGTGTTGCCTCTATTTCAACCCATGTTGCGTTTCACCCTGATATCCAAAAGACGTGCAGAATCCAAGGTTTCCTGCCTTTAAAATCCTTTGAACACATGGTCATGTGGTTCCAGAGGCAAGAGCTTTGGACCACCTGTTTTAGCAACTGTTGGATACGGCAATTTTGACGCGTCACCATGCATATTCATGAACCTTCATTCACATGAACATTAATTACTTCTGTGCTCAACAGTGCTGGCGAAAACGCGCATGAGAAACAGATTGGATGCATGTTGGGGAATCTCTTCAGTCCTTAGTCAACACCAACTGTAAAAAAAAACACTCCGATTTTTTTGCGTTTGTCTGAAAAGTGGTTCGATTTTTCACCATGCTTGCCAACATTATGATATCCCAAGTGTGAGTAGTACCCCTCATTCATTCCCATGGATCCCTTTTGATCCCATAACTCCACTCAAAAATGAATCAAAGAAGCATGTTGGCTGTTTTTATTCCATTATTTCATGTGTGTATCCCCATATATCCCCATTCTGGATGGTTTTATAGCACCACTGATTTAGACACCGTCTATATTCGCGGTTGAGCCCGTGGTTTCTCTTGATTCTGCCGCAGGATTCACCAGTGGCTGCCATGGCGCTTGATTCCAACTGCACGCTCGCCCAGCGTAAGACACTTTTTCTCCGAGGATTGTCGTTGTCATCCAACAAGCATCGAGGATACATATGGGGGGTTCCATCAATGGGGGTATCCCAAAATAGATGGTTTATAATTGAAAATCCATCTATAAATGGATGATTTCGGGGTACCCCTATTTTAGGAAACCCTCATATTAAGCATTAAACATGAGGGTTTTGAGCAACATACATGGAGTTCTAACATGTTCTAACCATCAGAAATTGAGATATCGCCCTGTCTCAACCTGTGCAGGTCAGGATTTCAGGAATTGGAAGCACTGGGAAGCACAGGGTTTGGTTACTTGATGCACCTTTTAGTATTAGGAGGTACTAGTACTCAGGTTTAACAACTATCTATCTATCTATCTATCTATCTATCTATCTAGCTATCTATCTATCTATCTATTGATCTATCTATCTATATCTATCTATCTATCTATCTATCTATCTAGCTACCTACCTATCTATCTATCTATCTATCTATCTATCTATCTATCTATCTATCTATCTATCTATCTACTATCTATCTATCATTATCTATCATTATCTATCTATCTGGGATGGACATCCTATCGATGCAACGGGGATGGGATTTCTGATGGCCAATGGCTTCCTAAGTCCTAAGTAACTTGTCGATACATGGCGGTAATGTTCCCAGTATTGATTGGTGATTGGTTGTTTTTCCAGCTCTTGTGGAACACTTGTGGAACAAATACTGTGCAGACCCCTGATGAATTGTTGATTGGAGGAATGATTTGCCCAAGAACGATATGTCATCAAGGGTTATCACATGGTGAGACATGAAGGATGGAGGATACAAAGAACAGAAACAACAGATCAATAGCACATGCGAACCTATAAACGGAGAATAGCATGATGTATTCATCCCTCTTATACGATCAACAATTAGGGGGGCATTTTCCCACTGGTTGGTTGTTGAAGCGAAAGGCAACCAACCAGCAGATCATGAAAGCGGTAGGAAACCAAATGTTTTCTATTAGTTTCCAAAAAAACATATGAATATGATGTCTGAAACAACATAGCGTGAGCATCATCCTGGAGGAGATAGCGTATGGATTTTTCAATATATGTGAAACTTCCATATTCTCTCTATTTCCGCATGATTATATTTTATTATATATATATATTTATTATTATATATGAAGCCCAATTTTTAAAATAAGGTAGATGAGATTAGATGATGGTAAAGTGAATTTGTACAAACATAATCAACGATATAGTATGATATAGTTATATCCTTGTGATGAGTGGTCCCCAGCTCCCATCATCACTTCCTGGCCCAACAACTTGGCACGTCACGTGAGGCTCGATGATTGCCACGGCTTCAGAGAAGGGTACCATCGTTCGAGTCTACGACGCTTGATTTTATGGAGTCGTGAATTGTTGGGGAAAGTGACCCATGGGGTTTCCCCCGTGAGAGGAACCAAGGGAAAACTCCCCGGTTGAAGGAACATGATCTACATTCATGGGGGGTAAAACACAAATCTATGCACGCGTTTACCGGAGGATAATCATTAAAACATGGAGATCATTGTGACTTCAACATGAGTTCATTAAGAGAATACTGGATTTTACCATCGCAAACTGGTGTAAGCACTGGGAATTTGGTCATTTGATCAGCAACATGTGGGGCATTAATTTGGGGGAAACCAATGAGATGGGGAGTCTAGTACTTTAATCTCTGATTCTACACAGCGGCCAAAAAAGCATGGTACCTAAATGAGATTCGCCATTTTCTCATGGCAACCATCACTTCTCGTGATAAAACCTTCCCCCACTTTGAATTGAAGAACACGAAGGAACATGGCGACCTGTTTTCTTTAAGAAGCATGTTTTGCATGTTTTGCATACAGGTGCGTCTCAAGATACAATAATTTGTCATCATCTTCATATCTTCGCCATTGACCATGTTAGGTGCATCCCCGGCAGCAAGTTTACGTCCAGAGCAGACGAAGGAATCGTTTACGTTCGAAGTCAGGAAAAACGTGGAATATCAACAGTGATACTGTTGGCCATATACAGATGATATCATATTATTTAATATCGAATATCATACACTGTATATAATATATATATATACATATGTGGGATATCCCCAGCCCCCAGCTATACATTGTATTAATTGAATTTAATTGACATAACCAGCTACTGACTGGGCTGCGATAGCAGAGAATCCTCAGGAGATTCAAGGCGATGGAAAGCCTAAGAAGGTTCCGGGGACTCAGATGCGACGGCCGAGCCGCAGGAAAACGACTTCGATTTGGCGGTAAAAACCACGGCATTTGTATCAATTCAAGTTGGTTTACCATGGTTGAAGTGGACATGGACAGATCGTATCTACATATAATCTCCATCTAATCACTATATATAATTTGCGGGTAATATCCATGTAATCAGCATAGAATCTGCATGTCTCCATGCAATCTCCAAACAAAATCTCCATAAATAGATTCTTTAACTCCCATTGTTTGCAGTTTTCTTACCAGATGTTTTCCATTTTGGTGTGTCATTCTGTGTCCGCATCAGGAGCTCCGGCGTGGTGCAGACCGAGCGGAGGTGCTGAAATACATCTGGGTTTTTCCAGAATTGTGACTACAAAACATCCACAAATAAATGAAAAATGAATCCAATGGCAACATCATAGAGCATGAACATCAATTCCGGATGAATCAATGGATTTCTGTGGTGAAAACACATGTGTTTCGGAGAAACGAAGCTGTTAAAATGAGGATTGAATCCTTCCAATGCATGGGATTCAGGGTGGAAACCACCAGCTGGGTGAGATGGATATTTCCTAGTTCAGTAGGATCATTTTAACCACATTCCACATTCTCATAATGGTTCCCGACAGTATGCTGTGTAATGTGCTGGCTCACGATATTTCATCATGTAAATCCATGGAAAAGATATGGGCCATAGGTGGGGTCTAATCATAGATTACCACCAATTCATTCACCATAGTCAGGGCGATTATTCCATTATAGGGGTTAAACCACTACCTTTTGCGGATCTCCCATTTTGGGCTAATAGGCTATATCCTTCAGAATTCTGTGCCACCTATACATATTTTGGAGACTTTGTCAGTTGATGGGTATCATGATTTGGTATTCTTTTTGGCAGATTGCCATTTCTGTTGACTAAAAATCCATCAAACTATCCCCAAAATCTTGGCATAGTTCCAATAAAGCTAAACTGTTATCACTCATTGTTTTCAATCATTCGTTGGTTGAATACCTAATTTCCACCCGTCAATTCCCATTTATTGATGGCTACATCCTCATTATTGTTTTCAACATCCCTAATCTTATCTAATTTTGATGGTTTCATCCCATGTTTTGATGTTTTCAGGAGTTTAATCCCATGGTTCTTCCAGTTTTTCATGGTTTAATCATGTTTAATCCCATGGTTTTTGTTTACCCATGGTTTACCCTTCGTAAATCCCGCAGTGGAACTGACTCTTCAGCCTACGCGCCAGATCCATAGCTTGGCGTTTAGTCCCACAGGCGGATCGGATTTCGAGACGGGGGTCCCCAACAGCTGGGTGTTTTCATGCGCCCAAACCTGGGGATTTTGACAGCAAGAGTCAGGGTTAAAACAACACAAACTGGGCGTGATATGTGATGGATGATTGGCAATTATTGGTAAGTTGGTTTATAACTGGCCGATTGGATTTAAGATGGATCTATCTTGTGATCACGGGGGAACAAAAACTACAGCAATGAAATAGTTATTTGGTTATGGCCCAAAAGACAGGTATGGATCGCTACGCGGTGATCAGGACGTATGGAACGAAGGAGTTGCAGCCATTTGAGATGGTCAGACTAAACCTCCATCACGGACGAAAGATGGCCTTTCCGAAACCACCACCAAAACAGGAGAGTTTTGGACATGGGAACAGGCAGATTGACAGTACCAGTCCTGTACTGAAAATCTACGGGCACATATCCATCCCTGAATGGATAGGATCAAATTTTGAATCATTGGATTGGTTAATGGGAAAATTTACAGGAAACCTCTATATTTGATGGGAAATTCCATGGTTTCCAGTAAATTTTCCCTTAAACCAATCCAATGATTGAAGGGTCACCAGGGCTGGAATATTTTCCAGGATTTCTCTACCATTGACCCTCAAAGTACCCATAAGAATCGGTCAAGGCAATCATTCGTTGGTGGAGAAACACACACACACACACACACCGTTGGGCGCAGCAAACCTGAGACGGCCCTGGCCCTGACCAGTCGCAGACTCGAGCCAGATCGACTATATGGTGACCTAATCCAAAGCTGTAAACACAGCATTGTGCGCCAAAATGCTACTATTGAAAACTGGTTTCTTTATTCCACTGTGAAGATACGGGTCAATCCCAAAAATCTGCCATTTGAATAGTCAAGATTGTTAATTATATCGAAGCTGTTGATCAGGTTTTTATCCCTATAGAAATCACCATGTTTTGTGGCTGAATTATAACAACCTCACGTCGCGACATCGCTGGAATAGTGGTTGGGATTGGGGTATCTCCAAACAGCGGAACATCCAGAAAGTTGAGTCTTGATCAACAAAGGCTCATGCATGTTCCCAGGCACTTCATAGTTGGGTGTGTCTTAAAAGATGAAGGGGGAAACAGCATCACACCTTGCGGGTGCCGTGAACTAAGTGAACTAAGTGGTTATATACCCAGAATTATAGGGGTTATATCATGTTATGGCAGTCAAAACCCCGGTAATAGTGAACACCAAAATAGCTGGTCAATGGATGTTCATCCCATAAAGATTGATAATAATAGGTTTTGACTCATCCCCGTATCCCAACTTCTGGTGGTGAAGTCGCCATGTTCGATGAAGGTCATCCCTGAACTGCACCCCCAAGCCATTTCCATTTTTGGGCACAGGCGAGTACCTGGTGGCATCATCAGACAAAGGCACCGTGCACGTCTTCGCCATTCGTAGTGGGGACACAAAGGGGATGCGTGGCACGGTGGGTCGCAGGTAGGTTGCTGGGGTGACCATGGGTAGACGGGGTATTGAAAACATGCAAAATGTTACATGTTCAGGATTTAAACTTAAGTATATGGTATTTTGTTTTGATCTTTTTTGGGTGATTGATAATTTTGAGCCGTACCTGACGGAAGTTTCATCAGCCCAGTGATGACCCAAGTTAGGGGGCTAATTAATTAGCTGATAAATTGTTTGACACTTGTGATTCTTAGCCAAAAGACCACGTAAATATAAATAAGATAATCCACCGTTTTTACCTGACCATATGTGGTGGTAACAATGCAGAGAAATGGCTGACAAACCTGGTTAGCAAGGTGTCCAAACAAGCAGGAAAACTTGAGAAAATACAAACATCCCTGACAAGTGATGGAACAGGGATATTCCCACATACCGAAATACCTTCAACATAGTAGTTGGTAGTGGTTCAATAGCAGTCACAATTGTATCATTAGCCAGCAAACACACTGTATCGTGTTTCAATGATGAGGTGATCTACCGTGATCTACCAATTGAGCCCCCAGCGGCCCTATTTTTTTTGGCCTAAAAGAAACAGGTCAACAGCATTAGATTCCATGCCATGTTGATGTCCCAATTGCAGTACATCCATATACTTGAAATCGACCAAATATCTTGTCATTTTCATTGCCAACTTGAGTTGGGGTTGCAGTTCCACTGCACACAAGTTGGTGTGTCGGATAAACGATGATAGGGCTTATATCCCAACGTAGGATGAAACATAAAACCCATGACAAAAACACCCCAACTGAACCCCCAAAGGGTCGATTTCATAATCTCCCCCATTATATCCCTCATCGTTTTCACATTAAAACCACCATTTTTGAGAGATCATCGATCATGGTGGCGACCCTCCCCGGCCATCGAACTTTGACGAGTCACCCAGGTGGCGGCATGGAAGACGCAACGAATTCCAAGTCGAGCCTCCAACGACTGTTCCTTGGCGAGTCGACTGTTGGTTGTTTTGATCAAACCCCCCCATCAAGTCGTTGCTGAATTCCCACGGTTTCTGGCTGGGACCCACAATTATATATAAATATAATAGTATATGTATAATATATAGATTAATGATATATTAATATATAATTTGATATATTATATAATAATATTATATACATGTTTAAAAACTTTTACTCACCATTTTCTGAGATTTGTTGGCGTTGACTCTCCTTTTCTTGCGGCAATCCAGGTCTAGCGTGCTCCCAGTGCTGCTGACCTGGTTTGCCTGGTCTCAAATGTGCGTGATCTCCCAGAAGCATACCCTCTGGTAAACTGCTACATAAGTATGGAAAATCACCATGTTTTATGGGAAAATCCACTATTTCTATGGCAATTTTCTATAGCTATATTAGTTTACCAGAAGCATAGTTGATGGGTCTTATACCCAACATGGTTGAAGAATATCTGCGGATTTCAGAAACATATCCCAGAAAATGTCGAAGTAATATGGTTGAATGAGCTAGTGGTATATGTTTCTGCATCTCAAAATGTGGCTGAATATCTCAAACCCAGAAACAGATTCCAGACACATGGCTGATTGCTTTGGGGCATGTGGATTTGTTGCTGGCTGGTGTTTTCATACTCATTGAGATATTGAAGAATGGGATGATGGCCCTCAATGACTACTATACGTATACTATTTTTTGAGAGGGGTCAAAACATGTTGGAACCACCAGCCAGGAAGCAACAAGCATGCGGATTTAAGATGATGTAACGGTAATTATCCAGTGCATGATTGTAAACAACCAGTATGGGACAATTTACAACACTTGGATTTTTGCATTTTTAGCAAAAACATGGCAAGCTAGTGACCTTCTCCAGTATGTGCCAAAATCAAGCTCCTGATGGAACATTAGCAGGCTGTGACTGCATTGCTCAAGAACAGACAGAAGAGGTCCTCAAGAGGGATGTCAGAGCAAGAAATATGAATCCTTGGATAGAAGATCAAAGAAGTTGATAAATACGTAAACATAGATAAATATTGGGTTATCTATTAGGACATTCTTGATATTGACATGGATATCCCCATTGAGGACCGATATCCCGTTGGCGTACGGAATCCCGGTTCCAAGCTTGGACACGACGAACTGACCGGGCCTGGCCTAGCCATATAAAATCATATCAATACGCCTTGATGGTCTAATGTGATTTAGTGAAGGTTTTTGATGTTATGTGATGTTGTTATGTCCATGTATATCCATGTATACAGATATGATTAGAATATATTATATATGCACATATTTCTGTAACACACACACACATATATATATATATATATGGTTGTGATCAGAAAAATACATATATATATATATAGACATATTGTATTTGGCATGATCTGGCATTATTAAAAAGAAAAACAATACATAAGAATGTAGATTTGTATATACACAGAATATGTGTACTACATAAAATATACAGAACATGTGTAGATATTGTAGATATGCATTCACAATACATGTACGATATACATAGAAAATCATAGAAGTATTCAATGTACTCACAATTACTCACACATGTATATCATATACCATTCGGTTATTTAACATAGCCACGGAAAATCTCTACAAAAATGAAGGTTTCTAGCTGGGAAAATCATCCAAAATTAGCATTTTCCATGGCTGAACCAGAGGGTATAATATATATATATATATATGCATATGAATGTGTAGCCATCTATACTAGGGTCAGATGACATGACCATCTAAATGGATCCGACCGGGCAGATGACATAGACCCTACAGAAGCGTTTTTTCCCGCATGACATAAAAAAGGGTGGACCAATGTCACCGACCAAGTTGGTCATGTCATGTGCCCAAAACCATTCAGGAAATGTATACAGAACATGTCTTGAAAAAATATCAGGCAATCTAATGTGCCCCAAGCCNCATTCAGGAAATGTATACAGAACATGTCTTGAAAAAATATCAGGCAATCTAATGTGCCCCAAGCCAAAAACTGCAAAAGAACCTGCAGGACAAGCTATTCTTTGCACATCATTTTAAAATAGACATCCCTCAGAAGTGAAACTAGGATGGGGAACCTCAAGATTAGCTCTCAACAAGCTGCCAAGGTCTGATGGTCTATACGATGGGAAATAAGAAATCTTGGCCTATATTGTCACCACCCCTTGTAATTTTAATACCTGCACTGGCTTCTGACAAAGTAATCTCTTGGCATACCTGGCTGTCACACAAATGCGCGTCCCCAGACCTCATGACATGGCACTTTGAGCCCCCAAAATCTGTCACTGAAAGGAAGTAACCAGGAAACACAAGGAAAATAACAGCAAAGAAATGGAANCAGACCTCATGACATGGCACTTTGAGCCCCCAAAATCTGTCACTGAAAGGAAGTAACCAGGAAACACAAGGAAAATAACAGCAAAGAAATGGAAAACGAAAAGAAAATGAGAGGAAAACGAAAGAAAAATTAAAGAAAATAACAGGCAATTAAATGCAATGAAAGCAAACCGAAGTCAATAAAAGGAAAAACAGGACAATGCTGGGGAACATGACAGGAAAACAGCACTCCACACAAATCCGTGTCCGAAATCCGTGTCCGCAGACCTCATGACATGGCACTTTGAGCCCCCAAAACCTGTCACTGAAAGGAAGTAACCAGGAAACACAAGGAAAATAACAGCACAGAAATGGAAAACGACAAGAAAAATTGAAGAAAATGACAAATAAGTTGAAGAAAATGACAAATAAATTCATGCAATGAAAGCAAGTCAAAGTCAATAAAAAGGAAAAACAGGAAAATGCTGGAGACGGTGATGGGAAAACAACACTCCACACAAATCCGTGTCCGAAATCCGTGTCCGCAGACCTCATGACATGGCACTTTGAGCCCCCAAAACCTGTCACTGAAAGGAAGTAACCAGGAAACACAAGGAAAATAACAGCACAGAAATGGAAAACGACAAGAAAATGAGAGGAAAACGAAAGAAAAATTGAAGAAAAGGACAAGTAAATTCAAGAAAAGGACAAATAAATTCATGCAATGAAAGCAAGTCAAAGTCAATAAAAGGAAAAACAGGAAAATGCTGGGGAACATGACAGGAAAACAGCACTCCACACAAATCCGTGTCCGAAATCCGTGTCCGCAGACCTTGGCACTTTGAGCCCCCAAAACCTGTCACTGAAAGGAAGTAACCAGGAAACACAAGGAAAATAACAGCACAGAATTGGAAAACGACTAGAAAATGAAAGGAAAACGAAAGGAAAATTGAAGAAAATGACAAGTAATTTAATGCAATGAAAGCAAGTCAAAGTCAATAAAAAAGAAAAACAGGNAGAAAATGACAAGTAATTTAATGCAATGAAAGCAAGTCAAAGTCAATAAAAAAGAAAAACAGGAAAATGCTGGGGAACATGACAGGAAAACAGCACTCCACACAAATCCGTGTCCGAAATCCGTGTCCCCAGACCTCATGACATGGCACTTTGAGCCCCCAAAATCTTACACTGAAACGAAGTTACCAGGAAACACATAGAAAATAACAGCACAGGAATGGAAAAAGACAAGAAAATGAAAGGAAAACCAAAGAAAAATTAAAGAAAATGACAAATAATTTTCTGCAATGACAGGAAACCAAAGGCAATAAAAGGGAAACACAGGCAAATGGTGGGCAACGTGAAAGGAAAACAGCGCTCCTCACAAACTGGTGTCCCAAGACCACGCGCCATGTCATAAGGCAAATTGTGGCGGCTTAAATTATCTAAAGAAAAGGTGCTATTTGTTTTTGTGTAAATGAGGTGTGGTCTGCAAAACCAGGTGCCATGTCATCAGGGAAATTGTGGCCCAAACTATGAAACATGGTGTTATGTTTTTTCGTGAAAATGAGGTGTGGTCTGTGGTTTGCTGAACCAGGTGCCATGTCATCAAGGAAATTGTGGCTTAAGTTATGAAAAATTGTGTTATGTTTTTTCGTGTAAATGAGGTATGGTCTGTGGTCTGCAGAACCAGGTGCCATGTCATCAGGGAAATTGCGGCTTAAGTTACAAGAAAATGTGTTATGTTTTTTCGTGTAAATGAGGTGTGGTCTGTGGTTTGCAGAACCAGGTGCCATGTCATCAGGGAAATTGTGGCTTACACATGCTACCACCCAAAAATAAATATGGTTCACATTTTGCCCTCAGTTTTGGCAGATGACATGTCCGAGCCCCTAGTCCGAAAGTCGTTTCCAGACTGCTCATGTCATCTCGGCCTAGTNTATGGTTCACATTTTGCCCTCAGTTTTGGCAGATGACATGTCCGAGCCCCTAGTCCGAAAGTCGTTTCCAGACTGCTCATGTCATCTCGGCCTAGTATAGTAGTTGTGAATGTATGGATCCCCACCCGTACGGTTTGCCAGGACTACTTTTCCTCTGAGTGGAGCTTCGCACAGTGTCTTTGTCGTGAAGCGAACAGATGTTCTGCTCCCAAAAGCAACGGACCAAACATGGTGTTCTATGCTCATTGTTTGCTATATCTATATTTACAACTAGATACATACATTTAAATACATTTAATATATATATATATACATACATATTCTTATCATATACACATATTCTTATCAATGAAAATACCTCCTCAGGAAGTAGTTATTATGTAGGGGATTTAGTATCTTCTCAACCCTTCTGAGGAAGTGTTTGGATGCATATGATAATATCATATATATTTATATATGTATATAATTATATCTATGTATATATATATATATATACATGTGAATTGCATGGCATGCTTTGCACAATGCGAACCTTCGATCTGCAACCCCCGGCTGATGAATTGGGAGGGTCTCCCCAAAAACGACAACTTGATGTTCAAATTAAAAGCCACCAAGTGAACCATTCAAGGGTTATCAATATAAAAAGGTACCTTGACAGTCAGGTTTCGAGAGGAAAATCAATAGCAACCACGGCAATGGGCCTCGTGGCCTCGCCTGCGAGGTTTCGAGTGCATGACATCCGAAGTATTGCTGCTTTCAGTGTGCAGCATCCGCACACAGCATCTTGCCACAACGCATTGGGCTATGTCAAGGCTACTTGGGACTGCATCCCAGGCAGTATATATATCTACATATACATTTAACGACCTACATGGGTGCATACCAGATACAACAGGGATATAAATGGGTTACAATGGGGCTATTGCCCACTTAGTACCTGGGATGCACATCCAAGTATACCTCCAACTTGGGCTGCGAGTTTCATAGATGTCCTTTTACCACAAGTTGGTTGATCACCTGTTATACCCACTCCTTGGAGGATGATCATCAATCCATTCTCATCAGGATTCATACACCCAGACTACGATTACCCTCTAGGAAACTAACATAGCTATTGAAAATGGCCATAGAAATAGTGGATTTTCCCATGAAAAATGGTGATTTTCCATAGTTATGTTAGTTTACCAGAGGGTATGGGATGGCCATATTCATACTATATATGTCGAAATATTTATATTGAATAAGGGGATGGGGTATATATTATCTATGACAAGCCTGTGGCTCAAGTCAATTTTACCCCAAACCTTGGATGGTCAAATGCTTTAGATAACCAAACTTGTCCACAGGTACATTCTTTGGAACCATAGCCACATCCTATGAGAACTACCCTGCCGTAACCCCCTACAGTCAACCATGGTGGGATGAAAAAAAAGGCCCCTGTTTTGAGTAGTAAGATCCTAACTAAAGCAAAATACAACTCACAAGTTTTACAATCTGGATTAGTTGAAATATATGTCAATAGTAAAGAACCGAGCTGTGGATATAATTGCCATTGACCTTAGTTAAGCTAGTGACGTTACGGGGCACCATTTTGTTGGCGATTCAACGGCTTCATGCCCAGCCGTGACCTCGGAGCCACTGAGGTGATCGTTTTGTGTGCCAATGGCTCTTACTACAAGGCCCTGAGGATTCCTGGATGGGCAGTTGACATGACGGATGAATGACGAAAGGTGAAAAGAGACGGATAGGGCGTAAAATCCAACATGTTCTCATATTTCTGATTGGAAATTATGACAGATAAAGATAGATAGACAAAAATCGTGAGATAAGCACTTCTGAATCATTCATACTTTTTGAATCCCCTGCGAATCGAAATGTGTTTTTTGAGTACCCTGACGCCCACCTGGTAGCTCACCTTGCGGCCATTTGCCTAATATGTCCGAAAAATTGCTATGTCCAAACTCAAGTATTTAATGTGTGTGATTGAAATGTCCGGAGGAATCCCCAACTATGTTGCTTATTGTACTTGTTATGTGTGGCTGATTGGCTGTAATTACTGGTCATCTATCAAGTCCCCATGCTCCTTTGTGTACTTCCATTATCATCGATTGAACAGTCTATGATACAAAATCCCATTTATCCAGTTCCAAAATTGGTTTGTAGACTTATTGTGTCTTGTAGTACTATATTATTGTCATCAATTGTATTATCATCTACATGGGCAACAAATTCCCTCCAGAAAGGTGCATGATCATATTTATTGAAGCCAGAATGGTTGAATTGTATTTATTGAAACATGAAAATATATCACTATTGATCCAACCATTTCCTCACAAAATTCAACACATCCCCCGATGACCATAGCCCAGTCATACATTCATGATGACGCTACGGCTGGATCCATAGAGTTGTGTTTTATCATTTCTCCATGTTTGAAAAATGATGAAATAAATGTATTGAAATATTGGGTTGTTATCCTTTCTATATCAATCCCCTAATATTAGTATATTGATTGATAAATGTATTTATAACCACCCTAAATGTGTTGACATCCCCTCATATTATGTGTTTTTGCTTTATCGGGTAGATTTCATGGTTTTTCGCAAACATCTATTGCAGTAAAGGAGGCTGTCCTGTCCCTTTCACTTATTATTTCTTGATGTATCTGTCAATAAGTCCCCTGATCTTTTAACCCAGATGCTCCATGGTGCCGGAATATTTGCCAACATTCACCCTAAAAATCATCCAAATGTAGGTACATATACCCTCTGGTAAACTAACAGTTTGCTATTGAACATTGCCATAGAAATAGTGGATTTTCCCACTAAAAATGGTGATGTTCCATAGCAAACTGTTAGTTTACCAGAGGGTACCATACATGGAGCATCTGGGTGCTTCAACCCATCCCTTCCAGGTGCGCTTTGACCCCCATAGCTCCGGCGAAATGACGCGAGAGGACGGGCGAAAATGGGGAAAAAAATGGGGAGAATCATTGGATTGAAGGGAAAATCCATAGGACACCAGGGTTTTTTTACCATGAAATATAGGTTTTCACCCAATGAGAGAATGGTTTTATTAGGATTTCTAGTGGTTCTTAAGCGTCAGACATGGCATTAGCCAATGGGATTTAAGTGTTTGGATTAACCGACCAAACACATGGTACCACGCCTTTTCAGTACTCGGCGGTGTGTCAAAAACATGGTAGTTACCAAAGTCTGAGCAATTTTTGCATGGATGACACAAGCCACGCTAAAATGATGGCGCACAGGCGAAACACGCATTTTCAAGCTCGCAAGTAATGCTGGTGAAATGGCACATTGCTATTATATAGTTGCTTAGATCTCAACTAGTTGCGTTTTTTGGGTTATTTGGATCTTCGAAACTGGGAGAAGCTTACCGTCAATCTCTAGTGAATACCTTAATTAAGGTATCTAAAATCACCCGAAGCAACAGATTAGAATCCGATCCGAATCTACATATTTTTCATATGTGTTTAGGTTTGAAATTTGAAATAGATATTTGCCGTGACAAGCCGGCTGAATGTTGAGGGTTTACGAAATGGACCCAGGCTTTGACTCCCCAGTGATCTGCGTAGGATTACTACCAGTTCGATGACAAAAGCACCCAAGGGGAAGGCCGAAGTACCAGCGCGGCTGTGGCTGGGCCTGACCTCGTGGAGATGGGGATCGTTTGAGGCAGAGGGTTTTCAAAAGGATTTGCTACAGGGAGATAGCCATCAACTTTTGTGGCTAAATCAATGGATTGGTGAATGGGAAAATTTTAACCGGAAACCATGGATTTTCCCATCAAATATAGAGGTTTCCTGTAAATTTTCCCTTAAACCAATCCAGTGACTAAAGTGACCCATGAAAAATCGGTGAGTGTTTTCATGGTGAGTTAATCATCAAACAGTGGCGATTTCAGTGGAAGATTCCTGGGGGATGGCCAACAATCCATCAGCAGGTTTCGTACACTTAGCACCACCCTAGATACTGACATTCTTTCTGTATGCTGGTTTTTATGTTTGGAAAGCTGAATGTCATTCTAAGTTTCACTTGTGGACTACTTACTCGTGCTTAGCAGGGAATGGGGTTTCATGGCCTATAATAACCATTAAGTTTATCATCCCAGCAACCCCCATTCCCTACGTTCAGCACAAGTAAGTTGTGGACTATACTCAAAAATCCTGAAAGGAGATCGGGATGACCATAGCCCAAAGAGGACAGGACTCAACCCATCTTGACCTGCCACCATGGGGGTTCAATCCATCCCAAGAATGGGATAGGGAGGATATGATTGGATATACTCCCTGGCAATTTAAAATAATTTAACAATTTTCTATAGAAAAAAGATTAAAAAAAACTATATTAGATGGAGGTATGACTAGGAAAATCAGCTATAAATGTTGGAAGGTCACCATTTTTATAGGTAAGCAATCTATAGAAGGGCCATTTTCCGTAGCTATATCAAATTACCAGAGGGTAACGGGATGCATAACAAGAATATGGGGATGTCCCTCGCCCAGACAGTGGTTTGTTTTCGATATGATGGTGATGATGATGATGATGATGATGATGATGATGATGATGATGATGATGATAATCCATTCTGGCCGTTGTTTCAAGGAATTCATGGGGATATAAGAAGGATTGAATGGGTATATTTTATGGTAATAAAATAAGAGTGTATATAATGGGTATGTAAGGAGGACTTGGCTATTGTATGGGGACGATTGCCAAACAGCCCAGCTGCCGGGTTCGTCATGGGTGACCCCGAGTCATTGTCCCAGTTGTTAGCTGTTGGTCAGTTGGCTTTCTTCATGGTGAAATCAAGGATGAAAAAGGATGTGCAAAATTTCATCAAACACCCATCTGGTGTGGCAATCTTTGGGGCTTTACCTTTAGGATATCATGGCTTATACTCCAGGTACTGTACATGCCATAAGCCTACTAGCAATGTAATAAATGCTACAAACCTAAGCAATGCCATAAACATCCTGTAGACGGCAGGCTTCGGTTGCAAGTAGCAACCTGAATGGTAGGATTCTAGACGTGACAGTTCCCATTCCTCGGGCAGTGCAGTTTTTGAAGAAAGTGGTAGAGGCGTTGGGCACAACATTTTGCAACTGCTGACACCCGGAATCCGTGTTCTATGTTCAGACCAATCCTTGGTCGACTGTGGCTTGCAAGCAGGGGAGAAGGAATGCAGGTCTGCATCGGCGGCAGGTGGCCGCAACTGCACAGGACCAGGTGACCAGTTTGGCCCAGCTCCCTTGACATAATCTACCTAACTTTGCAACAGAGACCCTCCGACACGTCAGAATAGTGTCTGCACCATTGCTCAGATGATAGGGACAATTCTGACCACAGGAACTGCTGAAAGTGTCCGCAATATAGCTCTCACTGAATCAGCAATCAACGAGATCGCCTTACTGATCGGCACCCCATCATTGTGAAGCTGCTAGTAGACCTGCTCATAAAGATCGAAGTAGCGAAGCTCTGGGTGAACCATGAGTGTTGCGGTGACCCTGCCGAGCAACGTAGGAGTGACCTCTTCTTAGAATTTTGCAACGATCCCAGCATTTTAGCTGTTCGGATGGGTGATAACTTCCTTGAAACATTGCACAGCTTGTGAACGCCTGCCAGATGAGTTGATGCCTATGGCTTCTGGCAGGACAGGAGACCAGGTAACTCGTCTCCTGTGGGAAGTAACCATCTCATTGAATACCATAATCATGTGCTGTTCTTAAGGCATAGCTCAGAAAAGGAATAGAAAGCAGAAGAGAGGCTTCTTCAAAGTCAGGCCCAACCGGTTTTGGTTTATAGTTTAAAACTAGTGATGATGGCCCCAAAATATGAAATTGCGGGATTGGGACTCATTCCTAATTTCGAATGTCATTGTGGTTGGCTCCATCTATCAGGTTTTGTGCTACCCGATTGTGCACCAATGAACTTCCCTAAGTGATGTAGCCGCAATTGATGTGCCATGGGCAAGCCTGTGGGGTTAGATCTGCCGATGCTAGTAGATCCCAGATGCTCCATGTATGGTATATTTACCTACATTTTGATGGTTTCTAGGGTGAATGTTACCTGAATGTTGGTAAATATTCCAGCACCATGGAGCATCTGGGGATGGTCATAGGGTCATACCCCACCCGGGTCGCCTAAACACCGAGGCTTTACCGCAAATGCCCTCCAGTGGAGGTCGCTTGTCACCCGTTTTACTTTCCAGTGGCAGATGGAAAGTTGAGCTATAACGATGATGTAATGGGTATTATTAATAGGTATCAATAGCAACTAATAGAATTTAATTGGGATGATTGGGGATATTATTGGAAATGATTGATAAACATCCATATTGACATGATATAAACTGGTGCAAATGATTGGAGCTGATTCTGAACTGGTTCATAACTCCTCTTCAGACGTCCCAGTTTATAGGGCTGGCCTTGTCTGGGGGCTCAGCCCGTCATTGGCGCAACCCCATGGGTTGGAAGGAGAATAATCAAAGATTGCGGTGGAGAATCAGCAATTTATAGATGATTTGAGCATTGAAGCCTCCATTTACAGGGGATGTCCAAGCGCCACGTTTTGTTACAGGAGGGTAAGGAGGCTGATATTCAGTTTCACTTGCCTTCAACTCAAACCCTTCCATCCCACCTAAAAACAATCTACCCTTCGATAGTCATAGAAATAAATTGAACATCACACAATTTTAGATGAATCAGTATTCCAAGGAATTACATGGAATTACTTAAATGATCTTAAATGCTACCTGATGCTTGCCTTGCTTCATAACCCAAGGGGAAGCTTGTTGCAGGGTATTTGTCACCAACGACCTGCCACCAGGGGACGAAGTGGCTTCTGGCCCGAGACCCAGCAGGAGTTAGCCATGGTCGAACCAATCCCTTTCCCCCGCATTTCACTGATAAAAACATGTTAGAACATGTTAAAACCCTAAACCCACGATTCAGGTTCCCTTCCAAGCTTGTTTGATTCCCGAATGCGTAGCAAGGGTTCCCGTTTCACTCTGGGGGTTTGGGGGTTGAGGGTGTGTTCGCCAGACGTTGCGCAACCGTTCGCAACCGTC